>JACCGJ010006971.1:0-62549 GCA_013407085.1 Atriophallophorus winterbourni | reverse complement strand
TAGATCCTAATCGTACTCTAAAGGTCCTACCTGTCAGGAATGATTTTATTCAAACAAGTAAACTACACAGTATGCCTTTTGTTGCCAGCTTAATTTCTAAAAATCGTTGGTTGACGGAATCGAAGCCTTGCTAAAAATGAAGGTAGAGCGCTTCGACCTGCTTCCCTTCATCAAAAGTTTTCGTAGCAATATAGAGGAAACTCAAGAGGTTAGTCAGACAAGACCTCCCATTCAGGAATCCATGTTGAGCTACACTAAGTAGAGAATGCTGGCAGAGATGCTGGCAGATTTTGTTGTGTATAAATATTTGCAATTCTTTCGAGACGATGCTGGTCAGGCTGACTGGTCTATAGTTACCAAGAGTTGACCTGCATCCACCCTTGTGTATTTTTTACGATAATTGCTTCTTTCCACTCACTAGGAACCACTCCCAGGTTGAAGCATGAATTAGAGAGCTTGCATAATGGTTCTGTAAGCACTGGGGCGATTTTCTTCAGCATAATCGAGTGGATACCATTTGGTCACCCAGCTTTGTTTACGCGAACATGGATAAGTGCTTCATACACCTTGGATTCCATGAAGGACAACTCATCTAGTGCAGGAGCATTAGGTGGTAGATTCAACGAGCTAGACGGAGCATTTGAAAAATTATCACGTCTCTGGACGCTACTGGAGAACGTGGAGAAGGCAGTCGCTTGAGACAGGTTGGTATCGGCTACTTTTCCGTCCATCAGATTTAAATCTCCAATGCTTTCCCTGATTTTTCCTTTCGATTAAGCGTAGCTATAAAATCTTTTGGGATTGGATTTAGCATCCCTAGCTAAAGATAACTCAGACTCCTGTTTGAGCCAACGCTGGATTTTAACACAAGCGTTCCGAGCGGACCCAAGAACCAGAAGTGAGATATAGCTTATATTGCCGCCATAAACGATCTCGTTTACGGGTAGACCGACGAACACGAGGATTCTACCAGGGCGGCCTACGATGCTTCTTCACGACTTGCAGCGGAGCGTGCTTGTCTTGCAACTTCTCTAGATACTTACAAATTCTATCTCAGTTTCCAGTTACATTAAAATCGTTAGAGAACTGAAAGAAATATTTTGAAGTCTTGAGAAGAAAATCCCAGTCTACAAGCCTAAAAGTGCGTCTAAGTCGATAAATAGTTTTGTGAAAACGCAGTACCGCTTCGACGCTTATCAATACGGGATCGCTTTTGCCAAGCGGTTGTAGGTATTTTAAAAGTCTAACGGCTTCGGGCTGAGACGACAATACCAGGTCGAGAGTGGATGGAGTACATCCATTATAAAACCTCGTAGGATCACTTATATGCTGATGCAACGCATGATCATGAAGCCATTCGAGAAACATTTCGGATTGCTTGGTGACTAAACCTACAGGGACGGCCCAATTTATGTCTGGGTGGTTGAAATCACCTAAGATGAGTACGCTGGGAGCTGATTGAAACAACCTGTCGAGCGTTTCAATCAGCTGTGTAATATCCTGCTGGGCTGCACTGGGTGTTACGTAGACACAAGCAATTGCGAGGGATGACTTGTAGCAAGTCAGGATACTCGTAACAACTTGGACGTTTTCACTGGTTATGGATATACCCGTTTCCGTATTGTGCAAGCCATACTCTAGGAGGAGTGCAACGTCACCGCCTCTCCTGTCGCCAGGTCTATCGCATCTAATGACGAGATACTGCTCGCTGATGTTTATTGGCACATCATCAAGCGCGGACAGCCATGTCTCACAAAGGGCTGTAAACCTGGGGTGCAACTCAGCCACATGAAGAGAGAGGTCAGCCCACTTATTCCTTAGGCTGCACACATTAGCGTTCAGCACTGGGGCGATGGATTTGCATGCTTCTGAAATTACTCCTGCTGGGCCCTCAATCGGAGCACCCGAGGGAGGTGCACGTTTTTAGCGTGCTACTTAAAGCAGGAGTATCCGGTTAAACAGCCTCTTGCATGGATGTTACAGACCGTTGACTGAGGATTGAGGCCTCATCCATCGAAGAGCAACAACTAGAGACATCTGCTTGGCTTCCATCTTCATTTGCGATAAGCCCGTCAACGTCGTCTTATCCGGACAGCCAGACTCGTGGCGATGTGCTGTTCGGTAAGATCGTAACGGATTCACTAGCGCTTCGAAATGCAGCAGGCTTACGGATAGCAAATGTCGTTAAAGCTGGGTTTCTCCTATTTCAGCGAAAACGTTCTGTCTAATGTGAGAGGGAGGCTTGTCCGGCTTAACCTGAAGCTTGTCTAGAGTTGTTTTGGCGATATATTCAGCACTAGACAATAAGTTCAAGTTCAAGTTCAAGTTGCAGAGGGCTGAGGTGGCTGAAAGCCAATCACGCGCCCAGATTACCTTCGGCGGTATGCGGTTGAGCACCCGGCACTTCGATAACGAGTATACAGTTCTTACTTTTCACACGTTCTTGTTTCCGGATATCTGGAAAGTAAGGTAGGGTTTCTCTTCGCCGGCACGATGAGAGGTCAGTTATTCAGGAAACAATGCAATAATATGCGTGAACAATGTATGGTGTATGAAATCACCAGTCTAGTCGAGGCAAAGTGAAACACAGTCGTAGACTGCATGTGGGCTAATTTGCTGTCAGGTTGTCCAGGCCTAGACAGATATGATAAAAATGTAACAATGTTTTTTATAGTTTTTATTAGACAATGTGCCGAAATATGATAGACCATTTAACGTCTAATCCCCTTTTAAAGCTCAATACATTTGGGAGGCTTACTATACAATCTGGGAGCTTGTTCCAGAAGTTGACCACGCAGGTGATGAAAAAGTGCTCACGTGCCAGCAATCTAAGCCGACTCTTAAGAAGTTTCATAGAATTAACCCTTGTTGTTGTTTTAGGGGCAAGTTTAATTATTTCAGTAACATTATCACCCATGAGGCCCTTTAGAATCTGGAAGGCTTCTATTAGGTCTTGCTTCATAGGTCTTGCCTCATAGTTTTTCCTGTCTGACCCTCAACCATCCTAGTTGCAAGGCGCTGGACCCTTTCGGAACATGCTATATATTTTTCAAGTAAGGTGCCCAGGATTAAACGCAGTATTCCAAGTGAGGCCGCACGACTACATTGTATAAGGGAATGGAGATTGAAGGTTTTCGGCATTATAACGCTGAGCGAAGTCTAAACAATTCTCCCCGAGCCTTGTTTGCAGCTTTGGCACATTGAGTAGCCCACTTAAAATCTCCTGTTATATTAATACCGAGTTCCTTCACTTTCTGAGCAGAAAGTATTATGATAGTTCTTTCGCCGACTTTTAGTTGGGTTGTCGCAAAATCAGCCATCAGAACGCAGGTCTTCCTTAAGTTTAGTTTCAAGTCACAATGTCTGTGTCTCTACTGTCGGTTCATCTGATTTTAACATCATCATCAAACAGGAAGCAGCGTGACCTCAAGCAGGCAGCCTGGTCGTTTAAAAAAATAAGAAAAAGTATCGGACCAAGCACCAACCCTTGAGCTACTCCACTGAGAATCAGTGATTCATCTGAGCACACCTCTGCAATTCTAACATAGTTAAAGCGATTAGTTAAGAAGCTGTCTAACCATCGGTGTAGTTCACCTGTGACGCCACACATACTTAGTTCGTGCAGAAGGTCACTATGGTTCACTAAGTCGAATGCCTTTTGAAAATCAAGATAGTATACTTCGACTACTCTCCCTTCATCGAGGCGTAATGTCACTTCATCGAGTTCAAGTTCAAGTTCAAGTTGCTCAAGGCTGAAGGTGGTTAAAGGCCAATCACGCGCCAAGCTTTTCTTCGACGGTATGCAGTTGAGCACCCGACACTTCGATAATGCGTATACAGTGCGTACGTTTCACATTTTAATCCATGCAACTCCCTATTCGTTCACTTTTCAAGCACTAACCTCCGACGACATGAGCTCAAACCGATACATCAACAGAGCAAGCTTGAATGTCGACACAGCATTTTTCTGTGAGAGTTTGCACTCAGTGGAACACTGTTCCAGGCACGCTTTTTGGGGCCGCTTCTTACGGTTCCTTCAAAGGTCTCCTCGATTCTCACCTCCATGAAATCTTCCACTCCCAACACACAAGTACCCCGTAAACACTATTTTTATTTTTATTCCCATACTCACTAGCTCGTTGCAATGATTTCAATTTCGGAATTCCGTAAACACGCAGATTCAACGAACCCAATTCCGGAGGATGTGGTTGGTAGCTGTGTCCCGGGTTATCACCCTACCTGTTGAAATGCCACAAAAATCCATTGATTTTGCCGGCTAAACGTGAATTGGGCCCGCTATAAGACTTTGGAAACTCAAACATTTCTCTCTTTTCTTTTTCGACACACCGTTCAATATATCCTGCAGCTTGTACAAGCTGTTAGCTTTTTATACCTTAATGAAATATTTTACTATTGAACACGTTCTTGTTTCCGGATATCTGGGAAGTAAGGTAGGGGTTGTCCTCACCAGAACGGTGAGAGGACAGCTATTCAGGAAACAAAGTAATAATGTTCGTTAACAATGTATGATTTATGAAATCACTAGCCTAGTCGAGGCAAAGTGAAGCACACTCATAGACTGCATGTGGGCTAAGATGCTGTCGGATAGACCAGGCCTATAGAGATATACGATAAAAAATTTAGCAATAGGTATTTTTTGTGGATTTTTAAGTTTTTTATTAGACAATGTGCGTAAATATGGTAGGCTATTTAGCGTCTAATTTTCTTTTAAAGCTCAACACAATTTGTAGGTTTAATATACAAACTGGGAGCTTGTTACAGAAGTTGAATCCACGGTTGCTGAAAAAGTAGTCACGTGCTAGCATCCTTGGCCTACTCTTAAGAAGTTTCATAGAATTAACCCTTGTATCTGCTTTGGGGGCAAGTTTAAGGATTTCAGTAATATTTCCACCCGTAAGACCGTTTAGAATCTAAAGGGATTCTATTAGGTCGCCTCGCAGCCGCCGTCTCTTTAGTGAGAACAGATCGAAGCCATTGAGTTTTCCCTCTTAAGTTTTACCTGTCTGACCTTTAACCATCCTATTCGCAGGCGTTTGACACTTTCGAGACATTGTAGCAACTTGTAATCTCACTTTCTTGTTAATTGTACTTCCATTTCCTTCAATGTTTGTTTTAATCAAACATTATTCCGGAATATACTTTTTCCGCGCGCGTTCCTCTTCTTCTTGATTTTCGGGGTGCTGCGTATTGCGTGTTTGCGAATCACGACGGTTAACAACAAAATTGACTTTCGTCACATTTTTCAGCTTCGCCAATTCTAATTACTGATCAACGCTATACACCGGAGTTTGGAGCTGGAATATTTTTGTGTGTGGATATTTGCACTGGACATTGAATTTTCACTTTTCGAGAGTTCGTTCCTTTGTCCATCTTTACTGTTATAATTTTGGCATTTATCCACTACATAATTGGTGAGCCCGAGCATTACATAATTGGTGAGCCCGAGCACTACATAATTGGTGAGCTCGACCACTACCTAATTGGTGAACCCGTATTCAATTTTTCGCTCAGAACTCCCGTTATTTTTTTCAATTTTGCTATAATATCGTCTGAACCTAACGAATCGCAAATGAACGTTATCAGCTGTAACACGCCAGCTTTTAACACTGCAAACCCGCACGTTTGGTTCATCAAAATAGAGGGTATGTTTCGTTTCAGACGGATCACGAAACAAGAGGTCATGTTTTCTTTCGTGCAATCACAATTACCGTCCTACATCGCGAAAGAAGTATTAGACGTTCTTGACCCCATGCCCTCTATTTCGCCTTACGACACACTGAAGGCTGCTGTGCTCAAGCGTACTATGGCCTCCGACGAAGCCAGGCTAAAACAACTGCTAGCTGGTGTAGAACTAGGCGACAGAACCCCTTCACAGCTGTTACGTCACATGCGTTTCCTGGTGGGCAACACAAAGTTAGACCATTCCGTCCTACAGCAACTTTGGCTGAATTGCCTGCCACACAGCACCACCGCCATCCTTGCCGTGTCGGTCGATAAAGTCTGATTCGACACATTGGCCGAACTAGCAGATAAAATTCACGAACGCATCGACAGAACCAGCGTCAATCAAGTTTCAGAAGGTGGTAACCTCTCAAAACTTGAAGCCAACGTGTCCATGCTAACTGAGGAGCTTGCATCCTTACAGCTTATCATTTACAACATGGAACGACCCAGAACGTCTAGAGCTAGACCCAGGAGTCCATCTGGAAATAGAAGCCACTCTCGCCCTCGCGATACCAACTGGTTCTGTTATTATCACGGTCGTTTCAGAAACGCCGCGCGCAATTGTCGCCCCAGGTGTAAACATCCTAACGCTGACAGCCACCGTGTTGAAAAACCACGTAGCAAGTCAGTTATGGCGACGAACGTTCCTGGCAAACCCACTAGTCGCCACTTATACGTCTACGACGCATCTTCTAAGCTCAATTTTCTCGTAGACACCGGTGCCGAGGTAAGCGTTATACCGCGCAGTTACGAAAAACGCGACCTCCGTCCTTCAGGCATCACATTGCAGGCAGCTAACAATTCGAAGATCTCGACATACGGTGAAACATTTTTAAAACTCGATCTCGGACTTAGACGTGAATTCCCTTTCGTTTTCTTGATAGCCGATGTTCAGAAGCCTATCATCGGTATCGACTTTCTGATGAAATACGGTCTCGTTGTCGATCTCCAGCACCGACGGCTACACGACAATACCACGTCACTAAACGTGTCCGGTAAACTTTGTTCAATCACCTCACCTGGTCTTCGAATTTTCGTCCAGAACAATGCGACTTACAGCGATTTCCCGACCCTAACACGCCCAGCACAATACACGGAGCAACCCACCTACGATGTTCATCATCACATCGTCACTAAAGGGCCTCGAAATGTTGCTAAAGCTCGCAGGCTACCGCCTAAAAAGCTGAAAGCAGAAAAACGCGAATTTGGCTCCACACTGAGACAGACTGGCAAAAGGGTACTTGACAATCGCACTACCGGCGAAGCTGAACCAGCACCTTACCGCTCAAGACCAAAGCAACACTTTCAGCTATGAAACGGTAATAAAGACAAAGCTAGCATCGATCGCTTCAAACCCGCTTACGTTGAACGAAAGTCATCACAAGAAGCTACTACTTAAACTCCACCCACATAGCCTATGACGACCAGTGACGTTACATCCAATCGACCCTCACCCATCATGTCTACTCCTTCATCTCGTCAAACACGTACCGGCCGCAGAGTGAGGTTCTCGGCAAGACTGGTTGCATACATGCCCTAAACGGTGTATCGAGCGTTCATCCGTCAACTCACGCTCTAGGGGGGGGAGTTCTGTAGCAACTTGTAATTTCACTTTCTTGTTATATATATTATATTATTCTTATATATATTAATGATGAGCAGGATTTCGTAAAAAACTCAAAGCTTTTTATCTCTGCGGATGATATTAAACTTGTTTTAGCTTTTCCAGCCATAGAGGTATCACAGGCTATAGACTCTCTCAACGACGATCTTTCAACCCTTTCAAGTTGGGGCTCACAATGGGGTTTAGAATTCTCAGCTCTGAAGACGCAATTCATGGGTATACGCTGCTCAATACCCCCCGGTAGTATTATTCTCAACAATACACCACTCGCACCTTCTAACGAAATCAAAGACTTGGGATTTAGATATTCTTCATCTCTCAATTTCAACGAACAAGTAAGATTTCTCATAGCAAGAGCTAGACAGAATTTTGGTTTGATAAATCAAAAATTCCTCCTTCGTGAAAGTAGACTAAGTCTATATAAAATGAAAGTGTTACCACTTCTTGATTACTGTAATATAGCCTACTCTCACATCGTTAGACGTGACTGTATTCTCTTAGAAAGCCTTCAACGTAGAATTAGCAAAATCATGTTTGGCTACTCTAATCCTTCACCTTATAAAGTAAGATGCAATCTACTAGACATTGACCCGCTATGGTTACGCAGAATTCGCCTAAATCTTTTTCTTTTCTTCCGAATCATCACAGATCACCAAGTTAAGCTTAGATCTACCATGCGCTTCCATGATTGCAATCGTTCTGTACGACGTAACCGAATGAGGCTATTACATATTCCCCTTACTCGCACTAAAGTTCGACAAAACTTCTTTTTAATTAGGTATGCGCATCTTTGGAATTTCTTCCACTTCATTTCCGCATGTGCACATCTGCAGGTAAATTTAAAACACTCGTAGATTCTCTTACTGCTCCATCGCTATGCGAAATTCTGAAAATAAACACTTCTATAGACAATATATTTTGTCACGGTATTCCTGGTTATTGAACCAGTTGTATGTATTTTGTACACTAGCACACGTATAGAACTGTTCACAATGTCCGAAATACATGGTATTATTAAGTGTCATGTTACTTAGTGTCTATGTATGTTTCATCTATTTCTACTCTTCCCTCATATCTGTCTAGGCCTGGGCAACCTGACACTATCTTAGCCCATGTGCAGTCTCTGACTGTGCGGCACTTTGCCTGGATCGGGCTTGTGCTTTCATACATACATCAAAACCTGGGACTAGTATTATATGTACCTTTACTTTTTGTATCTCTTTAGTCAGGTTACTTAGGGTCTATGTATGTTACATCTATTTCTATTCCCCATTTCATATCTGTCTAGGCCTGGGCAACCTGACAGTATCTTAGTCAGGTTACTTAGGGTCTACGTATGTTACATCTATTTCTATTCCCCATCTTATATCTGTCTAGGCTTGGGCAACCTGACAGTATCTTAGCCCACGTGCAGTTATCCTTATCGTTTCAATTCAGGTTTCTATCGTATACAAATGTCTCTAAAAAATAGAAACATCTAAAAAATTATTTTTCTGATTAGCTATTTATAACGCTGCTGTAGTGTCAGGTTACATAGGGTCTATGCATGTCTCGTCATAGTTTGGGACTTGCATCACATTTTTCTATTTGTCACATTGCCTTCCATGGCATTTTCTATACACCATTATGTATATACCTTATAAATGTCACATTTTTATCTAAACTTGCAAAACAATAAAATCTACCAAAAAAATAAAAAAAGTAAAAAAAACCCTGAAAAACATTATGTTTTTAATGTACATTCTTATTTTTCAAATGATGAACTAATTTACTTTGATGACCTCTCACCATGATGGTGAAGAGAATATCTTTCATTATATTCCAGTGTCTTCGAATACCGAACCATCAGTGAAACTGGCTCGAAATCTATCCGCCCGAGATTTGTTCCATTTGCGATTCACTCTCCTGCAGATAACGAAAACCCGGCTGGTGAACACATTTTGGCTCGAATCGTCGACAATTCTTCAAGAGTATTGGAGTACACAGCGTACCCTACTCCCATGCTTTTAACCACACCCTCTTTCATCCCCTAGAATTTCTTAGATTTTCTCATTCCGATGGATTTATGTTCACTTTTCCATCCTCTCAACCAATCTCTCCGTAAAAAACATAAATTGATACATATATAATTTATTTATCAATTTTTTATGACAATTTATTACAATTCACTTCACATTTTCCATAATTACCTTCCATTTATGTTCTCCATGTTTTCCCATCCTTGCAATTCGTAACTTCTGACAAAATTTAAATGAAATCTTATTGTTATTAGACATGAAGATTTTTTTTCTTACTTTCTGTATATTCGTTTCCATTATTGAACGGAAAAAAATGTTTAAAAATCCCGCTCACTTCGGTCATTTGCACCGTTATATTTTTCCTTTTGCTGTTCCAATTTTGATAAACTGATCATGTATTACATGCCTTGGATATCCTAGAATATATATTATTAATATTATTATTATTATAACTAATAATTATAAGTTTTATTTCATATCTCGCACTCTTTTTGTCTATTATTTCATCTTACACAATTTAAATTATGTACACGAAAACATCCATCTCGAAGCGAATAAATCTACGTAAAATTCCCAAGGCTAACAACTGCTCCGTCTATTTAGATCAGAACACTTCCGTTATTTTGAATAAATTACGGATGTTAGAATCCCAATTACAGAAATCCGAAAGAACAACTATTTTTCTATACATGTTTGCAAGACTTCGCAACCATCCTCTTGGATGATAATTCAAATATCGGCAAGGATATACTTGAACGAACTAACACGTTCGTTGAATCAATTGTTACTGAAATTTGTCAACGAGACTTAAGATCTAGAAATGTTAAACTGTTTAATATAGACGACAGATATCGTTTACAAGATTTAAAAACTGCTATCTGCTACACTTATGGCTTCCCACTAGACTGCGCTTTGCTGAAGCGCTTGAAAAATTTAAGCCTTCGAAGTGTTGCCCAATCTCAATACAACTCAGTGACAAAAGCCTTGTATCGCACATTTTAGCCCATAAGGATGTTTTCAAATCGTGTTCTAGATTTAAAAATGTCTTTATTAAACCTGATCTCACACCAATAAAACGGAGGTTTAGGTTCAATAAACGTACTGTAAATACTCAATATACAACCGAATCTTCCAGTAATGGAAAAGAAACGATGGAATTGGATGAAGTGCCACAAGAAAAAATACACCTTAACCTTCGCCTTTTCAAGTCAACAGTTCAACACAACTGATTATTTCATCCAAAACTATGACATCTCTTCACTCAAGGAAAAGAACCATTTTGCCTAAGCTTCGACAAACTAGTGCCTTATTGCCCACACCACTTTTTATCAGAAATTCTTTAACTTTTGACAATAGAAATACTCAGAACCTAATTCGACGTATAATGTCTTATCCATTAGATCGAAAATTGCCATAGCAATTTGATCGACCGTGTTCACAATACCCCAACCCATTCTTGAATTATAACAATCCAGCACCGTATTTTTTAACTATATTAGCTGGAACCCTGACACCAATTTCCCATATTTAAATTTATTACACACTCATCATACTATGTTCCCATATTTAGATATAAGAAATTTTCAAATCCCTCCACGAAGGTTTTTAACCTAAACCAACCTGCGCCACATAATGATCAATTACCTAATAAGCCATTCCCTGATCATAGCCCCTTATCTCTTTGATTTATTCTTATAAATGCTCGATCCATAACTAACAAGTTATTACCTTAACGTTCATATCTTCTCTCTAACCCCGCTGATATTATTCTAGTAATTGAATCTTGGACAAAAAAGGAACAAACAGATTGTGAACTTTTGATTCCGAACTATAACATTTTCAGGAAAGACCGCATTTCAATACGTGGAGGAGGATGCTTTGTTTATGATCATTATCACCTCCTGGCTAACATCATAATTTCATCCGTTTTTGATCATATCGAAGATTCTATCTGGCTGGAACTACCGGCTTGTGATCTCTTAATTGGATGCATCTACTACACACCGGCTACTACTTCTTTATCGCTTCAACGCTTGACCGATTGCTTCATAGAAGCCTCTGTCCACCCTTTCCGCTATAAATTAATTGCAGGCGATTTTAACATGCCTTCACCAGGTACAAAGCGCCCAAATAAATATCAATTCTTTTTACAATACCACCAAACTGTCAGGTTTTACACAGTTTGTGGAGAAACCAACGCGTAATAAAAATATCCTTGACCTTGTCTTTACTCTGAATTTCACACCTTCCAGCCTGAACGTATTTCCGTCATTTTTTTATATAGAACATAATATTATATCTTTCGAATTGAGTTGCAATAGCACAATGACTAGCGGTAAAAACCACGTATACTAAGTCACATAGATTGAAAAAATATTTAAAACATCATAAAAACGAAGATTGAACTGATTTCTTTCCTTTCTGACAATTCTAATATAATCTCCGAAATAATTCATAATAAACTATCTGCGTTACTACAGAAATCTACTACATCACATTCTAGACGCCCCAAAATGATTAAAGCTCATAAATTAGAAAAGCGTATTGCTTATTTGACATCATGTGCTCGTACTTAGCATGTAGTAGACCAGATTACTACAATAATGTCCCCAAGAACGTTGGAGAAAAGGCACAGGAGATGAAAGGTTTATCGCGGTAGCCAAAACGTGTACAGAGCGTTTACGATGCACACACGAACGAACAAAAGTAATTAATTGTCAAGGTCAATGTTTTGATAAGGAAAAACAAGCGGTGTTGAACAGCCCCCCTCCTAAAGGTCTGGTCAGCGAAGACTTCTGATCGGGAGTTGCCAGTAGCATGGGGCATGCGGGTGTCAGGTTACGCCTGGTAGGAACGTAGTCTCTCAGCAACTAGTCACATAGAAGTCAGCCGGGGCGCTCGGTCTGCGTGAGTGGATCTTCAGTGGTTCGAGAGTAGGATGTACGGTGAACCGATCAGGACTAAGCTAAGTAGCGTCTCACATGGAGTGAACAGCTGCTAGCGGGATATTCCCGTTTGGCGTGGTCTTAGTATGAACCCAATTTGAGCAGAAACAGGCGCATTCGTAGGCTTGACATCAAGAACCAGAAGCTTCGAAAACGCTCTCCCTGCTCAGAATTTCCTGTGTCCCTAAGAAGGATAGTAAACAGCCGCACTAGGAGAATCGGTTAGCGCGTCAATCTGGGCTGGTGAGGACCTTGTGAAACATGACAGGCGTGTTGAAACAATGGTGCAAGTGTTGGTGGTTAGGCTACCGGGTGAGTTGAAGGCAAGCGTAAGTGGACCAGGAAGGGTGCGCGATTCGGTGGCATCAGCTGTGGGTGGGTGCGTACCTGCAGGAAGAAAGAAAAAGAAAACTTCCTGTTGCATGGGTTTAGGGCCACGACCGAGTGATCAGAATGAGGTACGAAATAATGCACGCGTGTATGCCAAAAGATATGAAAGTTTTAACTATTTACAACGAAATCAGCTAACCGAACGTGTTGCCGTTTGGCACGTTTTGTTCCTGTAGTGGCCAGCTCTGGGTTAGCTGTGGGGACAGGAGGGGTAATGACCAGTGGTGCCGGGGTTGGCGTTGGGTCATGTGGGATTACTTCCTCGTCCATGAAAGCCGACTTGACTCTGTCGACTGAGACAGTGTCATGCTTGTTGACACGGTCAATGACGATCGTCTTGGGGGACCGTCGAATTACTCTGGACGGTCCAGTATGAGGAGGGTGAAAAGTATGATTCACCATGTCTTTCCGGAGAAAAACATGTGGACAATCAGCCAACTCCTTTTGGACATGTGATGATTTGGCCTGATGCCGCGGGGGTGATGGGTGAAAACGACCCATGTAATGGCGCAAGCGCGCCACGTAATCACCTAAGGCGAATGGTGATTGTTTGTGTGGGACGACATACTCGCCAGGTAGAGCGATGGCGCGACCGTATGTCAATTCGGCTACGGTAGCTTGCAAAGGGGTTTTAAAGTTTGTCCTCAAACCTAGGAGGACGATCGGTAGGAATTCGGTCCAGTCAATACCTCCATGCGCCATCAATGCCGCCTTGAGTTGCCTGTGCAACCTTTCGACCATCCCATTCGCGGCGAGGTGGTAAGCTGTAGTTCGGTGATGCTGGTAACCTAGAGTATCTAGCAATTTACTAAAGGCACCATCGAAATGGGAACCTCGGTCCTTACTTACTTTACTTTTGTGCGGCTGGCTCCACGAGTGGATTAGCCGGCTTCATTGATGTCTCGGATCGCACCAGCCCACGCACGTCGATCGGAGGCGAGATCGTTGCAGATTGTGATCCAGTCTCGTTCCCACCTGCGAACTCCGTAGACGGTACGCAGACCCAGGGTGTCTACATCCTCTTTCACAGTTGACAGCCAGGTTTTCACTTGACCACCTTGCCGCCGACGCCAGGTGCGAACGGGTTTGTGGTCGAGGACGAGTTTTGGAAGTGCTGTGTCTGTCTTTCGGAGGACGTGGCCAAACCATTGCAGCCTTCGCCGTTGTATGTGAGCGGAAAGTGGAGATAGTCCGCTACAACGCTCTCGTACGGCTGCGTTAGATACTCGGTCAGTATATCGGATGCCCAAGATTACCCTAAGGCACCAATGGTCGAACACTTCTAATGTGCGTACATCCTGTGACCTTAAAGGCCATGTCTCGCATCCATAAAGCAGTACAGGGCAGATCGCTGCTTGATAAACACGCGTCTTAGTTTTTAGGCTGAACCCGGGCTTGCGCCAGAGGGTGCCTTTCAACTGCAAAAACGCATTACGAGCACGATAGACCCTTAACTTCACTTCATCTTTCGCCTGACCATTGGGCAATATACTTGAGCCGAGATATTTAAAGACTGGAACGTATTCGATCGGACAACCCTGGACGCGAAGTGGCTGGATGCCTGGTGTATCGGAATAAAAAAATGCCTTGGTCTTAGTCGCGTTTATCTCAAGACCGACTTTCGCGGCAGTGGCACTAATGCGGTCTAAAACGCTAGTGCTTACCGTGTGGTCGCATTATTTTGAGCTCCCGATTACCTGGATATACTCTTCTTCCACTTGGACCTAAGTGGATACATTATAAATTTTTGAAATCCTCTCGAATTCAGCTATCTGGAATTATCACTCTCGTAGTGGTATTCAGCAATACGTGCAATTTGTGATTTTTCGTGTTTTTCCCATTTCGGATCTACGCGTGAAAAGTTGTTGTTGCTGTTCAAGTTTCTCTAGTTATTGATACCATTCGAAGGAGCTACTTCTTCTGCATCGACTGGAGCTACCCTGAATATCCTGAGATCAAATCCCGAAACGTACCGCAGGATTGATTACAGATTTCACTCTACTTCGTGATCACTGCAGTTTACCGTCATCACGCCATTCATTGTTGATCGATCGGTCGAAACACTACGTGTGAACAGCGTTGAAATTTTTCCTGACCGAATGACCCTGAAAACGAGACAAAGCACCCCGCGGTGCGTGTGTGCGGTTTGCCGAAAGGTTGTAAGCCCCAAGGCGAGATGTGTCACATGTTACGACTGCTTGTCAAAGGTGCATGCAAAATGTGATAAGTCGTTGACCCCAGACCTGGTAGCGATTATTAATGGAGACATTTGTCCCGGTGTCTGTTATGTTTGCCAAGTTTGCAAAAACAAACCAAAGGTGACATCTTCTGAAGCAAAGACCACTGATAACACAATCGAGAGACGTCTAAATGGCTTAGAATCCAGCCTAATAACACTTAATGAACGCATAATGAACGCGACAAAAATACCATTATTGCCGCACTCAGAGACCACTACCGAAAATTCAACAGAGAATTTGTCAGATTCGAGCAGGCCGACATTTGCCCAGATAACTGCGCAAAATCTGACCAAAACTAAAAAGGATTCACCAGCGTTGCACACATGTCGCGGATTTCAGAAAGAAATCCACATAGCCACCGTCAAAAACAAGGACCCAAACTATAAGCCAAAACTCACACGTATAAACCTCAGTGTGATATGTACCAACGTGACCGAGTCACAGGAGACGCTATTCGAAGCCAAACAGAAGCACGACTTGGTGGAGTGGCATAATCTTTGTAGTCAGATGAAACTGTCCACAGTTACCCCCTCATCAATTGTTCGGCTACACCGTCACATGAATTCCCCCCGCAAAAATGATCCAAGTCTTTTAAAAGTAACGTTGAAATCAGCTGAGGATGTGGAAAACGTACTTTTAAATGCTTACAAGCTTAGAGATGTTTCCAATTCTACAAGTCGTATCCTTCCGGACCTACCATGGTGGGAGCGAAGGACGACAAAGAATTATCGAGAGGAAAATAATCCAAGAAGTATCGTACTTCTGGGTGTTCCAGATTACGCTGCAGACGATCCTTCTCAAAAGTTTGAGCATGATCACAAACAGTGGAAATACCTAGCTGAAAAGATCGGCGTTAAAACATCCATACTTGTAAGCACTTTCAGGATGCCGATGTCTACAAACTATAAAGGGCAAGGTCCTAGCCCTCTGAAGCTAACCTTTTTGACAACCGAAATGACCGATAATGTCAAACGCGAATGGAAGTCAAACAGAAGATATCTACCCCAAAACGTAAAGTTAAGCTTGCCCAGGATCAAAACCGAAATTCAGCAAACGGATAGTACTGATCAACCTACGCCAAGTGTCACAGTTCAATTGGAACCTCATGCGCCATTTCAAAAAAACGTGAGCATTCCGACTCTGACAGAGTCGGACCCCCAATAACCTCTCGTGATATGAACACTACAAACTTTATTGATTGTTTATATACAAACACACAAAGTCTCTCTATCAAACTGCTAAACCAAACAGCTTACACACCGTCATTACTCATAAAAAACACAATTAAGTGCATCTATACGAACGCAAACAGCCTGATCAATAAGCTGCACGAACTCTCCGAGATTTGTGATGAAACGAACCCAGACATCGTTGCCATAACAGAAACGTGGTTCACTACCTCGTTTTCTGATCTAGAACTCTCTTTACCAAGCATGACTTTATTTCGACGAGACCGTTTGAGTGATGGCGGAGGAGCAGCACTCTACTGCAAACAATCATTTATTTGCAGAGTTATGAATGACCAAAATCTGGATATACCCGACACGCTTTGGTGTTCTATAACTCTTACTTCTGGTGACCAGTGCGTTATTGGAGTGATTTACCGTTCTCCAACCTCGAACCTCGACCTGAACAATAAACTGATTACTGCTTTGCAATATGTAACAACGCGATATAACACTCAAATTTTGGTAATGGGAGACTTCAACCTTCCTCAGCTATATAACCGTGATGATCACCCACCAGAGACATTTGAACACGAACTTCGAGCAGTCTTGGATTACACACCCCTCTATAACCACGTTAAAGGATTTACTCGTATGAGGGGAGCTGACAGGCCGTCGACCTTGGACTTGATACTTACATCTGATCCTACCGCTGTAGAAACTATCATCTATAAACCGCCGATCGGACGGAGTGACCACGTTGTCCTAGAATTCTACTACGTTTGTAGTGCTAGGCGCAAATTTGACGGAATGAAATGCTTCAGAAAGGTAAACTACCGTACCCTTTGTGCAGAGCTTCAAAGCATTAGTCTCATACAGTTGGATTACTCCGATCCAGACAGTCATTGGCGCTCTCTCCTACAACACCTGAAACTTATATTAGAGAAACATTCAAACCTCGTCCCGAAGAAAAATCCTCGACGTAACAAATTTAAGCTACGTAGCAGGACCAAAAAGTGGATGAAACCAAGGGCAGTAGCGTGGGAGTTTCACAAGGCTACCAACACAGCTGATTCTTGGGCACAATTTACACGACTGAGAAACAAAGTTATCAGCTTAATTCGAGATGATAAACAAGAGTTCCAATCGAAATTGATTACTCAGATGCACCAGAATCCGAAGCTCTTGTATAGACTTGTAAACGATAGAACAAATATTAAACCAGGAGTCTTTGCCCTGGAAACTTCGTCCGGCTTCACAGAATCCGTTGAACAAACCGCTGATTTGTTAGCAGACTTTTATGCTGGAGTATTTGTACCGAAATCCGCAGAGCACGAACAGGAACCAAGCATTCGATATGATCGTCCCACTCTGAGTGAAATAATAATTACTCCGATGGTGGTTGCGCAGCACTTAAGAAAGTTAAACGCAAAGAAATCTCCGGGACCAGACGAAATTTCACCGAAGCTCCTCAAAAGCTGTCATGCGCAGCTCTCGTGACCTTTATCTCGTCTGTTTAGCGACTTGCTTCAAGTCGGAATGGTACCAATTGATTGGAAGCTGGGAACAATTACACCAATTTACAAAAGTGGATGCCGTTCTGAAGTAAAAAATTACAGGCCTGTGACATTGCTGTCTTCGGTTTCGAAGGTTTTTGAGCGCATAATCACTGCAGAAGTAGTGCGCCACCTGGAATCGAACGGACTCTTGACAATTGCCCAGCCCGGATTTCGCAGAAACCGCTCTTGTCTAACTAATTTGCTGACATGTTTGGACGACTGGACTAGTGTAGTGGACGCTGGAGGCAGTATTCATGCATGCTACTTAGACATTTCTAAAGCTTTTGACAGAGTTGATCACAACTTACTGCTGAACAAGCTAAAGGAACACGGTATTGCTGGAGGACTGTATGACTTGTTGCGAGACTATCTCGGCAAAAGACACATACGGGTTCGAGTTGACGGTATACTATCGAAGGAAATCGACGTCACTAGCGGTGTTCCACAGGGATCCGTGCTTGGACCGATACTGTTTCTGATATATATGAATGACCTGCCAACACCACGCGGCAGTAAGATGGTTCTGTTCGCAGATGACATAAAAATATGGAAAAAAATCAGCACTGCCGAGGATTGCAGTGTGCTTCAAAGTGACTTGGATGCTGTGCAAATGTGGTTATCTGAAAATAACCTACCGCTAAACATGCAAAAGTCTCAAATCATGCACATTGGTCGTGTGCTAAGCTTTTCTCATTCATACAAGCTTGGCAACAATATCCTGGAGTACACCAAAGAAGAAAAGACCTGGGTGTCTGGATTTGCGGTAGCCTGAAAAATGGTCTACAATGCGAAGCCGTTTACAAACGCGCGTCTCGGATGCTCGGTGTGTTAAGGCGGATATTCGGACGTTTTTCCCAGAGATGTTTTCCTCTGATGATGAACACGTACATACACCCGCTTACTGATTACGCTTCACAAGCCTGGACTCCATGGCTTCAAAAAGACATTTCACTATTGGATCGCATACACCACAGAGCCTCAAATTTGGTCATTGGGCTCGAAAACCTACCATTTGCTGACCGACTAAGTAAACTGAAGCTGACGACGCTTGCACAAAGGAGACTGCGAGCCGACCTCCTCCTCACATTCAAAATCCTTAACAGTGTTTCCCACCCTTTTGATATACTATTTCACCGACGAACATCCAGCAACAACCGCGGTCACAACTGCAAGTTGGAAATACCCCACTCCAATCAGAACTGTCGCAGGTATTTTTATTCTGTGCGTATTTGTTTCGCTTGGAATTCCCTGCCATCCGATTTGGTAAGCTCAAACACTTTTTCTATATTTAAATTAAAACTAGACGATTTCCTGAGAGCCAATCCAAATTATGCCCCGAACTATTTATAATCTATCGTTATCAGAATTATTTTGATTTTGACATTTTTCTACACACATATACACATATACACTTGTACCTATAGTTCAACTGCATGGTTATTGTAAAGTAATTGCTTTTTCAACCATAAAATCTTGAATCTTGAATCTTGAATCTTCAGTATTGTCGCCCAGAACGACTATATCGTCAGCGTAGTCAAGGTCGGAAATCCATAGATCCGTTGAAATTTGCACCCCTTGATACCCTGTTAACGCCTGGTTCATTATCCAGTCTACGACATAGTTAAACATAACCGGCGATAACGGACAGCCTTGCCTGACTCCTGTGTGCAAGTTAAATTCACGCGATTCTTCACCGTAGACACGAACCCGTGCCCTTGTAGAGCTGTAATAGGCTCTGATTAGGTTGACGAGCTTTAATGGAACCCCATCCGATAGCATGATGTCCCATAAACAACCACGGTCTACGGAGTCGAAGGCGGCGCGGAAGTCAATAAAGCAAGCTATCGTTTGCTGTTGATACCGTGCACGGTGCTCGAGGATCCTGCGCAAAGTAAATATTTGATCTACGCAACCCATCCCAGGGCGAAATCCACCTTGGTTAACTCTGGTGCGCAGATTTCTTTCGGCGGAGAACCGATTAAGCAGGAGCGTTGCAAACACTTTAGCAGCGGTGTCGATTAGACTTATTCCGCGGTAATTGGAGCACACAGATTTATCTCCACGTTTCGGCAGTGGTAGAATGATAGACATCCCCCAGTCTGATGGGAAAACTTCCGTCTCCCAGATCGAACAAAACAGCCGATGTAGCGGAGATAATAATACGTCGGCACAGGCTTTAATAAGTTCAACGGAAATTCCGTCCTCACCTGGCGATTTACCATTCTGCATTCGTCGTAAAACACTTGATATCTCGTATTCTGATGGTGCCTCGCAGTTGACCGGGTATTCACAGCTATTTATCGGGGAAGTGAATACTGCATTGATAGATGACGGGCGGTTCAGTAGCTGACTGAAGTGCTCAACCCACCTATCTATCTTTGATGAAGGTCAAATATCATCTGTCCTGACGAATCTCGAAGGTTCGTACAAAAACCACAGCTTCCAGATGCTCTGCGAATCAGGCGAAACAGTCGTCCAAAGTCTCATATACTTGCTGCGGCTTCCATTTCGGATGCGGTTTCTGCCCAATATAGCTGACGATCCTTGCGGGCTGATCGTGTAGCAGCTCTCCTAAGGAGGCGGTAATCAGATGCACCACGCATTCGGGCGTCTCTTGCCCGGGCAGAGAGCTCGATGGTGTTCTGAGAAATCCAATCTCGTCGGCGACGAGAGGCCGTGCCTAGGGTTTTTAGTGCTGCAGTCTGAGTAGCGGTCTTCAGTCTGGACCACTGTTGTTCGACTGATGCATCACTCCCATCCAACCGCTCAGCGATATCGTCAATGAGCTTCTTACGTTGGGTCGGGTTTCCTAAGGCTTCCAAGTTTAAGCGCTTCCTAGGAGTTTTCCTTTGGCGGTTTAGCAGGCGAAGTCGGAGCTTTGCGCGAACAAGTGTGTGATCGGTGCCTGCTGCGTTCCCTGTTTCGGCTCCACGATAGGACCTACAGTCGAGCACCGAAGACATCCAACGTGCGCGAATTAGAACATAATCGATCTGGTTCGCCGTTCTACCTCGGTCCGTAGTGACGATACCCTGACAACCGAACTGTGCCACCCAACGCTCGAAAAAGGCATGGGCAACTGTCTCGAAAGAGCAGTTGTGAAGTGGGATGGCCTCAGGCCACCTGGTAAAACGGTCGATTATCGTGAGGATATATATGTGGCCGCGTGAAGGGGGCAATGGGCCGACTAAGTCTACGTGTATGTGTGAGGAGCGCTCATCCGGTTCGACAAAAGTTCCTAATGGACTCTTGGTATGTCGATAGATTTTCGTGATCTAGCATTCACGACACGCTTTGGCACAAATTCGAATATCCTTACTAGATTTTGGCCAAATAAATCGTGCCGTTATCATTTTAACACTGGCACGAATGCCAGGGTGGAAGAGATTGTGTAATCCCTCAAAACCGCGCCGCCTGAATGCAGATGGAATCAGTGGTTGGGGTGTGGTTTGTGAAACGTCGCACAGGATATCGGCCGAGCCGTCAGGCAAGGGTAAAAGTCTAATGTCAAGGAAAGTGGAGTCCCTGAGCTGTGCTGTTTCGGTGTCAGCCGCTTGCGCTGTGGCGACCTCGCTGAGGACGGCAACTTTACTACATTTATTCGAGAGAGTGCATCCGCGACCGGGTTTTGGGCACCTGCGATATGCTGTATGTCAGTCGTGATTGGACTGACAAAATCCAGGTGTCTCGTCTCTCTAGGAGAATATCGCTCTGATGACTTGCTGAGCGAGTGAATGAGGGGCTTATGATCAGTAAACACTGCGAACTGTCTGCCCTCCAGGAAATGGCGGAAATGTTTAATTCCGAAGTAGATAGCCGAAAGTTCTCTTCCGAACGTGCTATATCGGGTCTCTGTGGGCTGGAGCCGCTTAGAGAAGAACGATATAGGGAACCATGACCCATCAACGTATTGTTGAAGTATCGCCCTCACTACTTCCGCAGATGCGTCAGTAAATAAGGACAGCGGGGCGTCGGGCCTATAGTGGCTAAGTGATTTGATGTTTGTTATGTGTGATTTCAACAAAGTGAAAGCCGATTTGGCTTCATCCGTAAGTAGTAATATCTTCGCACTACCATGGAGCAAACCACTTAAGGGCTGGGAGATTCGTGCGCACTGTGGGATGAATCTGCGGTAAAAGTTTACCAGTCCAGAAAACGCCGGAGCTCCTTAAACGTTGTTGGCTCTGGGAAGGTAAGAATGGCATTCGTGTTTTCATCCAGTGGCCGAATACCCGAAGCTGGAAGTCGATGACCCAGGAAATCGATGTGAGTCTTGCCAAAACTGCAATAAGACGCATTTATCGTTATCCCATGACTGGACAAACAATCAAAAAGTTCCGTTAGGTGGCGAATGTGGTCCTCCTTGGATGCGCTAGCAATCAGTACATCGTCGAGATATACGTAAGCGCAATCCAGACCTTTGCAAACCTGGTCCATGAATCGCTGGAAGGTTTGAGTGGCATTACATAAACCAAACGGCATACGGACAAATTCGTAAAGTCCGAACGGTGTGGTAACTGTCGTCTTTGAGATGTCCGCTTCCACGATCGGTATTTGGTTATGCGCTCGAACCAGGTCCACCTTGCTAAAAATGGTACACCCATGGATATCGGCAGCCAGGTCTTGAATATGCGGGATCGGGTACTGTCGCTTTATTTAACCTGCGGTAATCACCACACGGGCGCCAATCGTTTGGGTTTTTCTTAGGTGCCATGTGCAGAGGAGATGACCAGGGGCTACTAGATGGCCGTACAATACCTAATTGCAGCATGTGCTGGAAATCTTTGCGTGCAATCTGCAACTTCCCTGGCGGTAATCGCCTCGGTCATTCGTATACTGGAGGACCACTGGTGGCGATGTGGTGCTCTACTGGTGTAGTAACCGCCGGTAGTGCAGTCGATGATGATTGGAATAATTTAGGATATTTCGAGAACAAAGTGGCATAGCAGAGTTCTACTTCGCCAAAATGTAACACAGGGGAAATCATTGCATCTCTGCTTGAGGTACCAAGAGCTTTAAGACGAGTAGTCCCATCTATCAGCTGCGATCGGCGAGAATCGACAAGAATGTCGAATAAGTGCAAGAAGTCAACGCCCAGGATCGCAAATGGAACCGCAGCGATTGTAAAAATCCATTGACTATACTCCTAGATGATAATTGAAATATCGACAAGGATATACTTGCGCGGTACGTTCAACTTGGTTGTATTTTCCACACTCTGCTAAAAATTATTACGCATTTTCGCTATTCTGTGAAATTACTGTAAAATAGACTAACTATTTTACTACCTTATAAAAAGCAAATCGTCTATTATATTTCGTGCTGATTAATTACGCTTGTGATTAAATCAGCCTATAATCTTGCTGGTATATTATCGTTTCTTATATTTCTCGCCGTAAGATGAGTCCAGTTAATGCTTATTGAGACACTCGACGGTTTGTTTCACTCAGCTCACAGTGTACTTATCATGGGTGATTTCAACCTCCCAGACATAGATTGGCCTGTCCCCACTGGTCTAGTAACCCAGCAATCTCACACCTTTCTCGAATGGCTCTATAATCATGCGCTGCACCAGCATGTCAATGATCCTACAAGGTTTCGCCATGGATGCACTCCATCCACTCTTGACTTGGTATTGTCGTCCCAGCTAGGAACCATTAGTCATTTAAAGTACCTACCGCCGCTCGGCAAAAGTGATCACGTAATGATAAGCTTCGAAGCGATATTGCGTTTTCGCAAACATTTCTCTCGTCCTAGACGCAATTTTAGGCGTGTAGACTGGGGTTTACTCTTGCAGTCTTCAAAATCTTCCCTTCAGTTATCTAGCGATTCAAATGTAAATGAAAACTGGGATAGAATTTCTAAGTATCTAAACGAGTTACAAGACAAGCACGCTCCGCTGCAATGTATGAGAAGGCATCGAAGGCCACCCTTGTGGTCTCCTCGAGTCCGTAGGTCTACCCGTAAACGGGATCGTCTATGGCGGCAATATAAGCTATCCCTTACTTCTGGTTCTTGGGTCCGCCACAAAACCGCTCGGAATGCCTGTGTTAAATTACAACGTGTGCTCAAACAGCATTTTGAGTTATCTCTAGCTAAAGATGCTAAATCCAACCCGAAAAGGTTTTATAGCTACGCACAGTCTAAATGAAAAACTAGGGAATACATAAGGTATTTGAAACTGGAGGACGGAAAAGTTGCCGATACCGACCTGTCTAAGGCGACTGCCTTCTCAGGGTTTTTCAGAAGCGTTCAACGACGGGATAATTCTTCGAACGCACCGTCAAGTCTGCTTAACCTGACACCTCGTGTCCATGTATTAGATGAGTTGTCCTACAATGAGACTGAGGTGTTTGACGCACTTATCCATGTTCGGGTCAACAAATCTGAGGGACCGAACGGCATCTACTCAATTGTGCTTAAACATCTTTCCTCAGTGCTTGCTGTACCGTTTTGCCAGCTCTTCTATTCATGCTGCAACTAGGAGTTGTTCCGAGTAGGTGGAGGGAAGCCATAGTCGTGCCAATACACAAATGTGGTTGCAGGTCAACTGTTGGTAACTATAGACCGGTCAGCCTGACCATCACCGTCTCGAAAGTAATGGAAAAACTGCTGCGTGATGAAATCTGTCAGCATCTTTGTTGGCATTCTCTGTTGAGTGTAACTCAGCATGGATTTCTTGAGAGTAGATCCTGTCTGACTAAGCTCCTTAGCTTTCGCAATACTGCCACTAAAAGAATGGATGAAGGGTAGCCTGTCGAAGTCCTCTACCTAGACTTCAGCAAGACTTTTGATTCCGTAAATCACCGCCTTCTAAAGATTAAGCTTGCAGTCAAAGGCATACGGGGTAGTCTACTTGCTTGGATAAAGGCCTTCCTTACAGGTAGGACATTCCGAGTGAGAGTAGGATGTACGCTGTCGAATCAAACCGACGTGATCAGTAATGTACCCCAAGGTTCGGTACTTGGTCCTCTTCTATTCTTGATTTTCATCGATGACTTATCCCCTGAATTTTTTAACATTTTTTCCGTTTAATAATGGGAACGAATATACAGTAAGTAAGAAAAAAATCTTAATGTCTAATAACAATAAGTTTTCATTTAAATTTTGTCAGAATTTACGAATTGCGAGGATGGGAAATCATGAAGAACATAAATGGAAGGTAATTGTGGAAAAAGTGAAGTGAATTGTAAAAAATAAATGATAAATAATAAATAATAATAATGAATAAATGAATAATGAATGAACAATAAAAAATTGATAAACAAATTATATATGCATCAATTCATGTATTTTTTACGGAAAGATTGGTTAAGAGGATGGAAAAGGAAACATAAATCCATCAGAATAAGAAAATCTAAGAAATTCTGGGGGATGAGAGAGGGTGTGGCTAATAGCATGGGAGTAGGGTACGCTGTGTACTCTAATAATCTTGAAGAATTGTCGACGAATCTAACCAAAATGTGTTCACCAGCCGTGTATTCGTTATCTGCAGGAGAGTGAATCGCAAATGGAACACATCTCGGGCGGATAGATTTCGAGCCAGTTTCAGTGATGGTTCGGTATTCGAAGACACTGGAATATAATGAAAGATATTCTCTTCACCATCATTTTGAGAGGTCATCAATGTAAAATAGTTCATTATTTAAAACAAATAAGAATGTACATTGAAAACAATGATTTTCAGGTTATTCTTACTTTTTTATTTTTTGGTAGATTTTATTGTTTTGCGAATTCGGAAAAAAATGTGACATTTATAATCCACATATGAAATAAAAGACAGATATATACATAATGGTGTATAGAAAATGTCATGGAAGGCAATGTGACAAATAGAAAAATGTGATGCAAGTCCCAACCTATGACGAGACATGAATAGACCCTATGTAACTTGACACTACCGCAGCGTTATAAATAGATAATCAGAAAAATATTTTTTTTTCAAGAGAGACATTTGTTTACGATAGAAACCTGAATTGAAAGAATGAGGATAACTATCTTTAAACAAAAGGGGGTAAGATAAGCCTAAAGAGATACAATGAGTAAAGGTACATATAATACTAGTCCCAGGTTTTCTTTTCTTCTTCTTCTGAATAGACGGCAGGAGGACTACAGTCCGTGAAAGCCGCTTCACCTCGCGGGTCTCTGCTATCTCAGCGTAGATTCCTCACGAGGAGTTATTGAGCTGAAAGAGTAGGCGAATCGCGCAGTATTGCGGGAAGTTCACAGTCTAATATGCGTTTGAACTGCTCTTCGGTGACTGCCCCGATTGCATCAGCGGAGAGTGCATTCCAAATATTGACCACTCTATTCGACAGAGTAAACGATGGCTTCAGGTGTTTCGTTCGGCGCTTCTGCAACTTTAGCGAATGACTCCTAGTTCTGGAGTACGTGGATACGGAAAAGAATTGTTGAAGTTCCGTTCCGTAAAGTCTAAGCAGGATTCGCCGCGTGACCAGCAAATCATATCGCATTCTTCGATATTCCAGTGGGAAAAGTTTGAGTTCCCGCAATCAGTCTTCATAGGGAATACGAAACATACCCCTCACGCACTTGGTATCCCTCCTTTTGACTTTATCAAGTCGATCCTTCTACCCTTTGGTTAACGGATAGTTCACCGGAAGCCCAAATTCTAATATTGGTTTGACGTGAGAGCTATACAGAACTTGAAAAACTTTGGGATTTATCTCTAAGAAGGATCGTCTCAATGCCCACCACATGCGGCTGGCAGAACCGAACTTTCTGGCAGTATCCTCCGCAGTTTTGAGGGATGAAGTTACCATCACCCCCAAATCTCGCTCTACATCAACTATCCTGAGACCATGGCCCTCCAAATGATATGCATGTCGCATGTTGTTGCTCCCGATGTGCATGATAGCACACTTCTTTTCATTAATCGGGAGCATCCATCCGTCAGTCCAATTCCGAAGTTCATTCAAATCATTTTGCAGGTGGGAAGCGTCAGCGGCAGTCGTGACAGAAGCCCACACCTTCAGATCATCTGCAAATAAGAGACAACCACTGTTCAGAATACCGGGAAGGTCACTCACATACAGTTTGAACAAGGTTGACCCCAGAACGGATCCTTGTGGTACACCAGAAGTTGGGATAAAGGATGCAGATCTGGCCCCATTGACTTCAACGAGGCTTCGCCTTCCGATAAGATGTATGTATGATGTATGTATGAAAGCACGAGCCTGATCCAGGCAAAGTGCCGCACAGTCAGAGACTGCACGTGGGCTAAGATACTGTCAGGTTGCCCAGGCCTAGACAGATATGAGGGGGGAATAGAAACAGATGTAACATAATTAGACCCTAAGTAACCTGACACCTAATAATACCATGTATTTCGGACATTGTGAACAGTTCTATACGTGAGCTAATGGACAAAATACTTACAATTGGTTCAATAACCAGGTATACCGTGACAAAATATATTGTATATAGAAGTGTTTATTTTGAGAATTTCGCATAGCGATGGAGCAGTAAGAGAATCAACGAGTGTTTTAAATTTATCTGTAGATGTGCACATGCGAAAATCGAGTGGAAGAGAATTCCAAAGATGCGCATACCTAATTAAAAAGAAGTTTTGTCGAACTATAGTGCGAGTAAGGGGAATATGTAATAGCCTCATTCGGTTACGACGTACAGAACGATTGCAATCTTGGAAGCGCATGGTAGATCTAAGCTTAACATGGTGTTCTGTGATAATTTGGAAGAAAAGAAAAAGATTAAGGCGAATTCTGCGTAACCATAGCGGGTCAATGTCTAGTAGATTGCATCTTACTTTATAAGATGAAGGATAAGGATAGTCTAACATGATTTTGCTAATTCTACGTTGAACGCTTTCTAAGATAATACAGTCACGCCTAGCGATGTGAGAGTAGGCTATATTACAGTAGTCAAGAAGCGGTAATACTTTCATTTTATATAGACTTAGTCTACTTTCACGAAGGAGGAATTTTTGATTTATCAAACCAAAATTCTGTCTAGCTCTTGCTATGAGAAATCTTACTTGTTCGTTGAAATTGAGAGATGAAGAATATCTAAATCCTAAGTCTTTGATTTCGTTAGAAGGTGCGAGTGGTGTATTGTTGAGAATAATACTACCGGGGGGTATTGAGCAGCGTATACCCATGAATTGCGTCTTCAGAGCTGAGAATTCTAAACCCCATTGTGAGCCCCAACTTGAAAGGGTTGAAAGATCGTCGTTGAGAGAGTCTATAGCCTGTGATATCTCTATGGCTGGAAAAGCTAAAACAAGTTTAATATCATCCGCAAAGATAAAAAGCTTTGAGTTTTTTACGAAATCTTGCACATCATTAATATATATAAGAAAAAGGAGGGGACCTAGTACGCTACCCTGAATGACTCCACTTGGTATAGGTTGTGTTTCAGAGGATATGCCAATAACGGAAACGGAGAAGGTGCGATCAGAAAGATATGAACAGAACCAATTAAATAGGGATCCGGAAATACCAAGTGATGATAATTTTCGAAGAAGAAGAGAATGAGGAACCTTATCAAATGCTTTGGTAATGTCTAAGAAAACTGTCAGTACAGCTAATCCATGATCTATGGAGGCCGTTATATGGTCCAAATATTCCAGCTGACAGGTAATGCAGGACTTTTGATTTAAAAAGCCATGTTGGAATGGAGAGAAAGCGTTTGGGCCCAAGTAAGCTATTAATGCGTTCTTGATCAACTTTTCGAATAGCCTAGAGAGAAAAGGTGTGTGATTAATTGGGCGATAATTAGTGACGATGTGCAAATTCCCTGTTTTAAACCGAGGTACAATGACAGAATGTTTCCATTCGAGAGGAAAAATACCAGATTTAATAGAAAGATTAAACAGGTTTAATAAAATTAAATGGTATATCATCCGTATTTAGTTGCAAGATTGCTGGAACAAAGCCTACAATATCAGGCTTGTAAGAAGCTTTGCTTCGCCGACACATTGCGCTAACTTCTTGTAAACTAAAGGAGATGGAATCCATACACATTGAATTAATATTTTGATTTGGGAGTACAGGGTATACGCTGGTATTGAATGACTGACTAAAATAGTTCAGAAAAAGCTTACTTATTGCTGAAGAGTCTGATGTTGATGATTCCCTACCATCATCGTTGAACACAAGTGTAGAAATTTCATGTTTACTTAGATTATATCGAGATCTCGTTAGACTGTTCAAAGACTTGGTCTTCGAAGCACTGTTCAGGGCCATTCTTTCTTGATTCTCGATGAATTGTAATTTGATTGTTGTAAAAGAGCTAAGAAGTTCCTTGAGACGTAAAAATGAATAAAAGTCTGGTGTGTGGTTGACAAAAGCAGAAAGACGGGCTATCTTTTTTTCAAGAAGTTTTATTTTATCAAGTTTAAAAGGTTTAGTCTTTCGATGAAGTGATGCAGTTACAAGACATCTAGAGAGATTTTTATGAAATATGGAAGAGATAAGATTAAAATCTGGAGATATAAAGAAGTCAGTCCAATCAGAGTTTCTGATTAGAGTCGAAAACTTTATCCGATCAATATAAAGACAATCATTATCTGTGCTGATGGATGTCCGAGTTTCATGAAGATGAAGTTGACACATAACCATTTTATGATCACAACCAAGAAGGGGCGGTATGACTTGCACATTACTAGGATTAGGACCCAATGTGAAAATAAGGTCTAGAAGGCTTGATTGCCTTGTAGGTTTATCTACTGCTTGAGTGTAACCTAGTAAGCTGATTGCTTCGGAAAAAGAGGAAAATTTTCTAGATAGATGGGGGGAATTCCAGCATGTATAAGGCATGTTAAAATCACCAGCTATAAGTTTATTTTTATGAGGGGTCAGAGAAACTTCAATAAAAGCATTTTTTATCTTATCAAGATTATGTGAAGATGGAGGAGGTGGGTTGTAAATACAAACGAAAAGGGCGTCCAGTGAAGGTATATCGATCCGTAACGAATCATCAATATCATCCAGTGTAGAAGAAGAATAAAGTTTGGCCGGGATATCCTTAGTAATATATATTATGCAACCACCACCACGAGTGGAGCACCGATTTTTTACGAAAAATATTATAATTTGGTAGGAAAAGTAGTACGTCTGCATCTTCATCAGTCGTCTAATTTTCAGTGATTAGGACTACATCAGTCGGGTTAGCAGATAGGAAAAATTGAAGATCGGACATTTTAGAAGTAATGGATCTCGCGTTAAATAGAAGGATGCGGATAGGGGAAGTAGACAGAGGGGTATTAATGATAGGGGCTGGAGATTTGAAAACTAGGATGTGCTACATCCTTTAGATGGGTGGAAACACAAGGGGAAAATTTGAAGGTTGGAAATGGTCTGGGATACTTAACATGTGTAACCGAAAGTGATTTACATGAGTGGTCTGAAATTGATGGTGTTAATTTAACTAAGGGTTTTGGTAATGAAGAGGAAACTTCTGCTAGGAAAATTTTGCTTCGGTATATACCTGGTTTGGAAAGAGTCTTGGTAGGTATTAAACGGGTTCCCGTTCATGAAGGGACGCTGTTCTAGGGTACCTGACGCGTATTGAAGTGGAAAATGGTAGGGTCTTTAAGGAGGATACTGAGGACGTGAATGCTTAGGGAAGAATGGACTATGGGAAGGAATATTTGGGCCAAATGGGTTAGATGTGACCGGGAAGTGTCTATAAGTGTATAAACCATGGGGTGGTTTATAGTCATCAAAGTTTCGCTTGGCCCTATGCATACTATCGATGTGTGGTCCACCTCGAGGTAGTGGCGAATTTGCCTTTAATACAGGGAGCGCGAGTTTTTGAGTAGATTTACCTGACGATCGAGGTGCGAAGAGTACATCTGCAGTGACCGTTTTAACAGTGGTGAGATTGCATTCATGAACAGGAGTTGGGGTATCACTGTTTAAATTAGGTTTTGCTATAAGGGGGATGCTACGTGAAGTTGGTATATCATCAGAAGCCGAGGCTCGGGGTATAGATGTTGATGTGAAATTATCAACGACGATATCAAGGTCTATTAAATTCGAGATAACTGTTGAGGGTTTTACTACGTTGCAACGCTTAGGAACGCATTTGCGTTGTAAGGGTGTGTTGTCTGGCTTGATCAACACATTGGAAAACTGAGGCAGAGATTTTAAGACACGTTGATTATTAAGTATATGTACCGCATAATTTTCGTTAACACATTTTAATAATACCGGGGCACAACTGCGGTTAGAAGGCTTTCTAAGCCTAATTACAGATTTCGATTCTAGGGGGAGGCCAAATCGAGACGTTAATATCTTTGTAAGGTTCACCAAAGGGTATCTATCGCCTACATTAGGAAGAATAATGTTTTCAGCACGGTTCCGACGCTGCTCAATTTCTGATGTCAGCGACACTATGAATCGACCCGTTTGTTGGAGTAGATCAGAGTCTAACACGTAACTGGGGTCAAGAAGGATAGCTAGTGGTTCTAATATACTGCTAATTTTAGAAACCGTGGACAGCTGATTCGCAACTGATTCAATCTTGTTTTCTAGGTTCCGTACAGTGGACAGAACTGTGGACATATTTCCATCAGGAACCACAGAACATTTTTTTAATTGAAATGTTGTTCGGTGTGTTGATCTTGGAGATTTCGATAGCTTGTAATGAGACATATCGACAGTATAAACATAAGTATGTGTAGTGCACATAAACGACTGGCCAAAATTTTTAAACACCGCGAAAGCGCATGCCAGACTGAAGCTTAACTCGCTGTTGTGTAATGATTCGGAAGAAGAGAAGCAGATTCAGACGAATTCTGCGTAGCCATAGTGGTTCGACACTCTGCAAATTACGCCTTCCATGATAAGGCAAAGGGTTAGAATAGCCCAAAGTTATTTTGGTGAAAGTACGTTGAAGTCTCTCTAAAAGAAAAGAATCACGACTCCCCATGTGGGAATATATGATATTACAATAATCAAGAATTGGCAGGACCTTCATTTTATATAGTGCAATTTTACTTTCACGTAAGAGGAATTTATGTTTAATTAAACTAAAGTTTTGTCGTGCTCTCGTGAGGTGATGTCTTGCTTGCTCATTGAAGGTCAGAGAAGAGGAATACCTAAATCCGAGATCCCTAACGTCTGCAGAAGGAGTTATGGTTGAGCCATTTAATGTGTGTGTGTCACAGGGGATTAAGCAGCGTAATCCCATATAGTGTGTCTTAGGAGCCGAAAATTCTAATTCCCATTGTGCGCCCCAGCTTGATAGAGATGCAAGATCAGTGTTAAGGGATATCGGATTTTGTGGCATTTCATTAGGTGGAAATGATAGGACGACTTTTATGTCATCAGCGAAAATAAAGAGTTTAGAGTGGTTCACAACACTTTGCAGATCATTAACATAGCTGAGAAAAAGAAGGGGGCCTAGAACGTAGTCCTGAATTACGCCACTTGCAGTCGGCTGATTAGGTGATGTAACACCGTTAAGGCTAACTGAAAAGGTGCGATCAGACAGAAAAGAATGAAACCTGCTTAATAAATGCCCATGAATACCTAAATATGATAACTTCAAAAGGAGTAGCGTATGTGGAACCCGGTCGAAAGCCTTGCTTATGTCTAGGAATACAATAATCACTGATAATCCTTGGTCTAGTGAACTGGTTATATGATCTAGATATTCTAACTGGCAGGTTGCACAAGATTTTTGGTTTAGGAAACCATGTTGGACTGGAGAGAACTCATCTGGGCGTCTGGGCATCTGAGGTGTCTAGCATGTCTAGTAGTTGATTTCTGTAGTAACTCAACATGTTTATTATGAAAGATTTCGGAGATTACATTAAAATTGACAAAAAGGAAAAATTCAGTCCAATCTTCGTTTGTAATGAGGTTTTTAAAGATTTTCCAATCTTTGTGAATAATTTTATGTGGCTTTTCAACACTAGTTATTATGCTGTTGCAACTCAATTCGAAAAAAGTGAGTGTTAAATGAGTTAAAATAGGGAAAATTGGTGTCAACAGACCAGCTAGTATTGTTTAAAATTGCTGTGATGGGTTGTAGTAATTCGAAAATGGGCTCGAGTATTGTGGACTCGGTCGATGGAATTGACATGCCAAGTTCCGATCTAATGGATAAGGCATTATACGGCGATTAAAGTTCCGAGTATTTCTATTGTCAAAAGTTGAAGAATTCCTAAAAAGAGGTGGTGCAGGTAATAACGCACTAGTTTGTCGAAACTTGGGCAAGATGGTTCTTTTCCTTATGTGAGGGGATGTAATAATTTTAGGTGGAATAATAGGTTGTGTTAAATTATTCGCAGGAGAGGGTGAAGTTGGAGGTGCATTCGACTCTTGTGGCCCCTTATCCAATTCCATCGTTTCTTTTCCATTGTTGAAAGATTCAGTGGAATATTGAGTAGTAACGGTACGCTTATGGAACCTAGTTCTTCGTTGCATTGGCGTGAGATCAGGGTTAAAAATACATTTTTGAATCAAGGAATCGATTTCAAAACATCCTTATGGGCTAAAATGTGTGATGCTAGGCATTTGTCACTGAGTTCTAATAGAATTGGGCAAGACCTCGTAGGCTTGAATTTCCTCAAGAGTTTTAGCGAAGCGCATTCCAATGGGAAGCCATAAGATAAGCAGATAGTAGTTTTAAATCTTGTAAAGGATATCTGTCGTCTATAATAAACAGTTTAACATTTTTAGATCTTAAGTCTCTGACAAATTTCAGTAACAATTGATTCAACGAACTTGTTAGTTCGTTGAAGTTCAGTTCAGTTCAGTTTACACAGGTCAATATGTGGCTAACAAGCCAATCGAGCGTCCAGAATTTCTTTTGGTGGAAACCTGCAGAGAAGCACTCACCACTGCCAAAACGTATATTCTTTTTGTCTATTTGAAATCTTCGCCGATCGCAAAGCCAAGAGATTATCCGTGTTGAACTTAGGAAGCACCGCGTTATAGCCAATGCTGGAAAAAGAAAAAGCAGTTTCTCTTCACCAGCATAATGAAAATAAAAAGCACAGAGAACTCTAACCCTCACTTTATTTACGGGATAACGCTAAAAGATGAAGAACCTAAGCTTGTTTAGCAATTAAGGAGAGTATTCGGGGAAACAACTTACCCCAGTATCGGTCCAACCCCTGCTTAAAACTAGACACGGTACTGTAGGATATAAATTTTTCTGGAAGAATGTTCCAGAAGTTAACAACCCTGAGGCTGGAAAAGTGTTTCCTGGAGTCTAGCCGACATCGTTTCTTAGCAATTTTAAGTGAGTGGCCCCGGGTGCCCAGCTAGGGGCTTAAGGTAAAGAAGTGGTTCATTTGCACGTCACTCAAACCCTCCATTCTATTTCTATTAAGTCACCATTTAAACGACGGCGCCTAAGGGAAAAAAATGTAGAGACATTAGGCGCACAGCGTACGGTTTCCCTCGCTGACCTTCAATCATGCGAGTTGCGAGGCGCTGTACGCTTTCAAGTAAAAGGATGTCTTTTTTGTAGTGAAGACACCATGCCTGAACACTGTATTCAAGATGCGGCGGAACTAATGCCTTGTACAGTGGCAGGAATACATCGGGTCTTCTGCTCGATAGCCTGATTTCAGCCGAAAAAGTACCTTGCGTGCACGCTGAGCCGCAGCGGCACATTGGTCCCCCCATTTGAAGTCAGCCCTAACCAGTACACCCAAATACTTAACACACTGTGTGGCGTTAACACTGAGGGAATTCTCCGCCACCTGGACCGAAATCTTATCAACCAGTGTTGACAAGAGTTGGCCCTTATTTAGGTTCAGTGGGAGATCCCACTTGTATGACCAGTTTATGACCCGCTCAAGGTCGTGCATCACGGTATTTTCATCCGTTGATCCGATGAATTTTACATCATCCGCGAAAATGAAGAATGGGCACTTCAGTTCAGAAAATAAGTCATCGATGAAAATCAAGAATAGAAGAGGACCAAGTACTGAACCTTGGGGTACACCACTGATCACGTCGGTTTGATTCGACAACGTACATTTTACTCTAAATCGGAATGTCTTACCTGTAAGGAAGGCCTTTATCCAAGCAAGTAGACTACCCCGTATGCCTTTGGCTGCAAGCTCAATCTCTAGAAGGCGGTGGATTACGGAATAGAAAGCGTTGCTGAAGTCTAGGTAGAGGGCTTCATCCATCCTTTTAGTGGCAGTATTGAGAAAGCTAAGGAGGTTAGTCAATCAGGATCTACTCCTAAGAAATGCATGCTGTGTTACATTCAACAGAGAATGCCAACAAAGATACTGACAGATTTCATCACGCAGCAGTTTTTCCATTACTTTCGAGACGGTGATGGTCAGGCTGACCGGTCTATAGTTACCAACAGTTGACCTGCAACCACCCTTGTGTATTGGCACGACTATGGCTTCCCTCCACCTACTCGGAACAACTCCTAGTTGCAGCATGACTAAAAGAGCTGGAAAAACGGTTCGGCAAGATGTGGAAAGATGAGGAAAGATGTTTGAGCATAATTGAGTAGATGCCGTTCGGTCCCTCAGATTTGTTGACCCGAACATGGATAAGTGCGTCAAACACCTCAGTCTCATTGAAGGACAACTCATCTAATACATGGACACCAGGTGTCAGGTTAAGCAGACTTGACGGTGCGTTTGAAGAATTATCCCGTCGTTGAACGCTACTGAAAAACCCTGAGAAGGCAGTCGCCTTAGACAGGTCAGTATCGGCAACTTTTCCGTCCTCCAGTTTAAAATCCCCTATGTTTTCCCTAGTTTTTCATTTAGACTGTGCGTAGCTATAAAACCTTTTCGGGTTGGATTTAGCATCCCTAGCTAGAGATGACTCGAAATCCTGTTTGAGCACACGTTGTTATTTAACACAGGCATTCCGAGCGGTTTTGTAGCGGACCCGAAGAACCAGAATTAAGGGATAGCTTATATTGCCGCCATAGACGATATCGTTTACGGGTAGACCTACGAACTCGAGGAGACCACCAGGGTGGCCTTCGATGCCTTCTCATACATTGCAGCGGAGCGTGCTTGTCTTGTAACTCGTTTAGATACTTAGAAATTCTATCCCAGTTTTCATTTACATTTGAATCGCTAGATAACTGAAGGGAAGATTTTGAAGTCTGCAAGAGTAAACCCCAGTCTACACGCCTAAAATTGCGTCTAGGACGAGAGAAATGTTTGCGAAATCGCAATATCGCTTCGAAGCTTATCATTACGTGATCACATTTGCCGAGCGGTGGTAGGTACTTTAAATGACTAATGGCTTCTAGATGGGACGACAATACCAAGTCAAGAGTGGATGGAGTGCATCCATGGCGAAACCTTGTAGGATCATTGACATGCTGGTGCAGCGCATGATTATGGAGCCATTCGAGAAAGGTGTCGGATTGCTGGGTGACTAGACCAGTGGGGACAGGCCACTCTATGTCTGGGAGGTTGAAATCACCGAAGATAAGTACACTGTGAGCTGAGTAAAAAAACCGTCGAGTGTCTCAATAAGCTGTGTAAACTCCTGTATGGATGCAGTGGGAGTGACGTAGACACAAGAAATTGCGAGCGATGACTTGTAGCAAGTCAGGATACTCGTAACAACTTGGACGTTTCCAGTAGCTAGAGATATCCCTGTACTAATGTTGTGCAAACCATACTCCAATAGCAGTGCAACGCCACCGCCCCTCCTATCGCCCGGCCTATTTGAACTTGAACTTGCGCGGTACGTTCAACTTGGTTGTATTTTCCACGCTCTTCCGCATAATCTATTTCCAAATCGCTGTTCTCTGATTTTGCTGTACATTGGTAATTTATCGCATTATGTACACATCGTAACTAGAATCAACATATTCTATAACGTTTTTGAAATTTTTCATATATATTCATTGTTATTCAAATTTTTAAAAAAATCGAACTATGCCTAAAGTTTCATATCCCTGCATTTCAATTAAATATGGTAAGAAGGTTGTGAAAGGCATAGCTTGTGATGTGTGCCAGAGATGGGCGCATCCAAAATGCTCTGTCATTCTTGCCAAGCATTATGAAACTTATTATAAAAATAGTTTCATGGAATGGGTATGCTGTGAGTGTAAAAGAAACGCAAGAGATGTATTCCTGAGGACATCTGGTAGTAGTTTGAACAATGTTGTAGCAAATGGTAAGAGTTCTCCGTTGTCCTACGCAGAGGTCGTAAGAAAAAGAACAACCCCGTCAACAAAACCCGACCCTGTCCGCAGTACCATCGGTGAGAATCAAAAAGCAACACAGGGTGGAAAAAGAACCCTAAAAAGAAAACCGTCGATAACGGTAATTGTCCAGTAATAACACAGCAAGCTAATTACGTTGCTTTAGAATGGCAAATAAATGCCTTATCTGAGCAAGTTAGTAAGCTTGCTGCACCCCATAAAATGGCGGAAACGAGGTCATCTCGTACTCTCCTCATCCTAAATAGGGAAGAGCCGCTGATTCGCGAAAGCAAATCCCGGCGCAAATGGACCGTTCCAGGGTTCAAGACATTTTGCTCATGACAGGGCTAATTAACTGCCAGGTAAAATTGGTCCATCGTGTAGGCCGGTGGAACCCAACTGTAAGTAGCGCTCGCCCGATCTTGGTAGAATTTATGAACCAGCAGGACAGGGATACGCTTTTTTAAAAAGTGCTTACCTTGAGCGCTACACAAATGGCCGATTCAAAGTTGTCCAGGATAAGAGGCCTCAACCACCTTTTCATGGAAAGCATTCAAAAGCGCCCATGACTGGCTTGAAAACTTTCATAAAAGGGATCAACCTTAGCCACCATAAAATGTTTAAGTCATCTGCGGTAGTTGTCATTGAAGATGTACTCCAAAATGGGCCGCCAGTAGAATACGACCTCATGAAAAACTCGCTTTTCAGTAAGCTTCTGAACGAGAAAAATCTATGTACAACTGCCATTAGGCCGGTGCAAGCTCGTTCGCACGGGCAGTCTAGCCACTTATCAACTTCTCTGGTTTCAAAAAACGTGGTATCAGCGACGGTGCTCCCACCCCGAGTAAAGTTAGTTTAAAATGTGCGCAGAATAGAAATACCCGTGTACTGTACACAAATGCTTGCAGTATACTTAATAAATGGGGTGAGCTGCAGCTTGCTGCACTGGAAAACCAGGTCGACATAATTGCCATCTCCGAATCATGGTTGAAACCAGATGATCATGTTTCGTCATTTGTATTAACTAATTATGCCATCTATCGTCAGGATAGGGATACTGGTGCTACGGGAGGGGGAGTGGCAATTATGATAAACGAAGATCTCCCCCACAGTGAGACATCGATAAAGATCGCTTCTCACTCAATCCAACTAACATCGGTATTTCTTACTGTCGCTAGGAGAAGACTGGCACTTGCATGTGCTTATAGAAGCCCGACTGCTTCATCATTAGACGACCAATTACTGATGGACACATTGGAAGTACTAAAAGGGCAATGCAACGCATTACTAATTGTCGGAGACTTCAATCTCCCGGGCATTGATTGGCGTACTGAAATTTCTTCACCAGAGTCAGTTGAGTCGCAATATCTAGACTGGTTTCATGTCGGGGCCTTTTATCAACATGTCAGGGAACATACAAGGTTTAGGACAGGACATACTCCGTCAACTTTAGATTTGGTTCTATCGTCTCATGAAAGAGATATTTATGGAATCAAATACCTTTCGCCACTAGGCAAGAGCGACCACGCTGTAATTCTTCTTGACTGGACTTTAGTGCATCCTAGTCCTCAAGTAAAGATGTCCCGCAACTTTGGTCGAATGGACATCGTCCAACTACAAACTAAAGCAATGAATCTAAGTTGGGAACCAGACGAATTAGAACCTAGTGTAGAAATCAGGTGGAATATTATAAAAGGGCACCTTTTACAACTACAGGATGATTTTGCTCCTCTACAACCAGTGAGAACGCGAGGAAAACCACCCTGGTGGAGCGCGTCTATTCGCAAGGCTATTAGATGCCGTGACCGTAGCTGGAGGGCGTACAAATTCTGTGGAACTCACAGATCTAGACTGCAGTACATACAGACCAGAAATTCAGCTGTTGCGCTGCAAAGGAAAGCTAAAAGGGACTTCGAATCCCGACTTGCCAAAAAAGCAAAGATTAACTTGAAAGCTTTTTATGGCTATGTTCAGTCCAAGCGATCATTAAGAGAAGAAATAGGTACGTTAGTGCTGGACGATGGCAATACGGCTTTGACTGCACCGGAAAAAGCCGATGCGTTGCATTCATTCTTCTGCAGTGTTTATCGGCGCGATTCAGGTAACTGTTTAGAAACTCACGAGTGCAGAGCACCTCCCTTTAGCTCGGTGGAGGTTAATCAGGAAATGGTCACCACAGTTCTGTCGCAGCTGGATAAAACTAAGTCAGCTGGCCCCGACGGCATACATCCGGCTATTCTTCAACCGCTCGCGAATATAGTTAGCCTTGCAATCAGAAATCTTTTCGAAGCTACCTTACTCCAGGGTATACTACCGGATGATTGGAAACGAGCGGCGGTAATAGCCATATACAAAAAGGGTCCCATTCCGAGTGTACGCAACTACAGGCCAGTAAGCCTGACAAGCATTCTTTGCAAGTGCTTGGAAAAAATCATTCGGCATCAGGTATGTAAACATTTGGTAGCCAATTCCCTACTATCCGATGCCCAGCACGGATTCTGGAAAGGAAGGTCCTGCCTAACCAATCTTCTAAGCTTTCTTGACGAAGTGACATTACGCCTCAATGAAGGGAGAGTAGTCGAAGTCTGCTATCTTGATTTTCAAAAGGCATTTGACTCAGTGAACCATAGGTACCTTCTGCACAAACTAGGTATGTGTGGCGTCACAGGTGACCTACATCGATGGTTAGACAGCTTCTTAACTAATCGCACTAACTATGTTAGAATTGCAGAGGAGTGCTAGCAGGAATCACTGATTCTCAGTGGAGTGTCTCAAGGCTCGGTGCTTGGTCCATTACTTTTTCTTATTTTTGTAAACGACCTCGCAGCGTGCTTGAATTCACGCTGCTTTCTGTTTGCTGATGATGTTAAGATCCTAGGAACCGACAGTAGAGATACGCTTATCTCCGATTTAGAAAAAGTAATCGAGTGGACAAAGACCTGGGGCTTGCCACTAAACTTAGAGAAGAACTGTCTTCTGACGACTGATTTAGCGACAACCCAACTAGAAGGTGGTGAAGGAACTATCAGAATAGCGGCTGCTCATAAAGTGAAGGATCTTGGCATTACTATAACAGGCGATTTTGAATGGGCTACTCGATGTGCCGAAGCTGCAAACAAGGCTCGCAGAGAATTGTTCAGACTTCGCTCAGCGTTATCTTGCCGAAAACCTTCAATCTTCATTCCCTCATAAAAGTAGTCGTGCGGCCTCACTTGGAATACTGCGTTCAATCCTGGGCATCGTACTTAAAAAGGATATAGCATGTCTCGAAAGGGTCTAGCGCCTTGCGACTAGGATGTTTGAGGGTTAGACAGGTAAAACCTATGAGGCTAGGCTCAAGGACCTCGGTATGTTCTCACTAAAGAGACGGTGGCTGCGAGGTGACCTAATAGAGACCTTCAAGATTCTAAAGGGTCTTACGGGTGATAATATTACTGAAATCCTTAAACTTGCACCTAAAGCAGCTAAAAGGGGTAATTCCATGAAACTTCTTAAGAGTAGGCCCAGGTTGCTGGCACGTGAGCACTTTTTCAGCAACCGTGTGGTCAACTTCTGGAACAAGCTCCCAGATTGTATAGTAAGCCTCCCAAATGTGTTGAGCTTTAAAAGGGAATCAGACGTTAAATGGTCTATCATATTTCCGCATATTGTCTAATAAAAAAACTTAAAAAAACACAACAAAAAAACGTATTTTCACATTTTTATCATATCTGTCTAGGCCTGGACAACCTGACAGTAAATTAGCCCACATGCAGTCTATGACTGTGTTTCACTTTACCTCAACTAGGCTAGTGATTCCATACACCACACATTGTTCACGCATATTATTGCATTGTTTCCTGAATAGCTGACCTCTCACCGTGCTGGTGAAGAGAAACCCTACCTTACTTTCCAGTTATTCGGAAGCAAGAACGTGTGAAAAGTACGAACTGTATACTCGATATCGGAGTGCCGGGTGCTCAACCGCATACCGTCGAAGGAAATCTGGGCGCGTGATTGGCTTTTAGCTACCTTCAGCCCTGTGCAACTTGAACTTGAACTTGAACTTGACCTAGAATTTAATAAATTAAGCGCTCGTTTTGTCTTGGTTGCATGCATATTTTTTGGGAATGTTGTAAACGTTCTCTGCTAATTTTCGGTATTATTATCAAATAAACGTTTCAAGCCAAGTTAGCTATTAATAGTTCAAATCACGATTTGCTACATAAATAGAAAGTCATTCGATCATGTGCCCCAATGCCGATTGCTCGTCAAGCTAAAGGGTCTAGTCATTCAAGGGTGTCTTCTTAAGTGGATCGAGGCATTCATTTCAGGGCAGTCAATGAATGGTGAATGACCTTTTATTTTCATAGGTGATATTCATCTCAGGTTTGCCACAGGGATCTGTTCTTCACCCGTTGTTATTCAAGATATTCCTGAGCGACCTTCCAGACGCGGTAGCCATCGATTGTCTTTGTTGATGATCTAAAACTTTGCTCTCTGTCAGTTTTAGCGATGACCACGAGCGACTGCAACAAACAACTCATGACTTAAACAATTAGACAAATCGCTGGTCACTGCCTATAAACCAGGACAAGTCAGACGTCATGCGCATGGGCTCCGGTGACACGGCTAGGGAATACTTTCAGGGAATTAAGCCTATTAGATTTGAGACAGTCGAAAAAGAATTAGGGATTCTGGTAATGTATTCTTTCACGTCGAAGGTGAACACTTGTCTGAGAATCACAGCGCTACCAGGATTATCTGGGCCATTCGGCGTTCATTTGCAGTCATTACCCCGCATGTTTCAGACGCTCTTCTCGGTGCACGTTCATCCTCTGTTAGAATATGAGTTACCCGTTGCATTTCCTCAGTTTAAAGCAAACGTGACTCCTTGGAGAAGGAAGGAATGCACAAGCCTGATCCAGACAAAGTGCCGTACAGTCAGAGACTGCACGTGGGCTAATATACTGTCAGGTTGCCCGGGCCTAGACAGATAAAAGAAAAAAAATAGTTTCAGCATGCAGCTCACCACCGATGGCCAATCAATTTAGCACGATGTTAGCCGTACAGCACAGAAGTACTGTACGATTGCACATCTGTGCACATCTGAGGGTACAAAGGAGGGTAACTAAGATGGTTCATGCTATGCGCCACCTCGCGTACGAGGGTAGACGAGGCTTATTGAACTTCGAAAGGAAAGGTGTGATCTGCTCTTGACACACCGAATCCTTCTCGGTCAATGTGGTGACGAGTTCCTCCGGTTCTTCCGATTAGTAGTTGAATCGAAGACTCGTGGACATGACCGAAAGTTCTGCACGATTGCTCGTCCGTGTTCAAGCAGTTGTTCTAAAATATCTTAATGTTTTTCGGAAAGAGACTAATCTATAAAGAAAAAGTACGAAAAGGCACGAAGAAATTCGCTCGAGCCTGCTGCCCTTTCTTTTTTCATTTCTCATATCTGACTGGGCCCGGAAAGTATTTTACCCCACGTGCTGCCTTGCACTGCGTCGCACTTTTCTGAATGCAAGTTTGTGATTTCATACGTAAGGCAAAAGTAAATTTATTGTTAAGTGTGTTAAGGCATCAATGGAGTCTGATAATTATTATCATGGATTAAATTATGTATGAATAGCAGACCACGCACTAAATCCCTTTTTGATATCCTCTATCGAAGCGGGAGATACTACAACATCTGGATATGAAACGGGTTGCAGTGATTCTGTATGTTCACCGTGCTAAATTGATTTGCTGTTGTTGCTGCACATCATGCGGAAGCACGATATCATTTCCTTTTAAATATTTCTAGGTTAAAGCATCATCATCATGAAGCACAGATCTAGAGATAGCCAAACTGCGAAACAACATGAAGCTGGAAAAGCCGTTAAGCAAACGCGTGAAAGAGAAAGCGAGCAAGTTGAATTTACAAAAACAAATGCGCAAAAATCAGCTTGTTTTTGTAGTTTCACGGCATGCGTTTTTGTGATTTTCGTTTTTATCAAATAAAATACAATAATATTAGATAAAAATTATGACACATAATAAAACAATAGCTTCACTGACTTCGGTTTGCTGTCAAATTTCGCAAGTTTTCCTACCAATTAATTGGTTGAAATTTTGGACTCCATCTAGGCAAACGAATAAGTTGCGCATGGCAGTCGGTGATGAGGCATTCTTAAAACGTGCTTCAACCATCGCAAACGAGTGAGTATCAGCAATTCTCTCAGTTCGTGGCCTGCTGGTCCTAACACCCGCTTGCAGACATCTATAGTTAAAACATGATGCTACCATCCTACGTAGGCAACGGGAGTCTAAAACAGATTGTTGACGGACCTCTTCCTTTCGGATAGACGTAGAGGAGTGTAGCGCACACGACTGCGTTCTACACTCGACCATTAGTATGGAGTGAAACATCGCGTCGACGTCACAAATGGCGAAGGTTTGCAGACGCTACTCCCGCTTTGCGTACACACTGAGATTTCGTCCTCGAAACAACCTCCAACAGAGATACAGTTGCTGAGGTAAACATGCTGTCGACCCGTTCCAGATTGACGTCACACAGAGTTAGATTTCTAAAAGAGTCGCTCTAGTCCTGGGTATGAGTCTCACACTTGTTAGGCGCAAACCACATGCCCTACCTTGAAGCTTCAAGTGTTAGACGGTCCAGGGCTTGTTGCGTTATGCGATTGTCATCTCCAAAAATTGCGATGTCATTCGCATACTCTAGCTCCGTTTCTCTCTCACCCGACAGAACATCGTCGATCGCGAAGTTGAAATAGGAACGGCGAGGTAGCGCAACCCTGCCGCACCCCTCTGGAAATACTGAATGAAAACTACAATTGTGTGCACGCTCAATCCATAGCAGAAGTTCAGCAATATAACGCTTTCACGATCCAAACATACTTCTCGGGCACTGGATGTTTCAGCAGATATTTCCAAATACTTTCGCTGTCGATTGATTAAAATACCGCTCGGATGTCAAGTAATACCGTGATAGTTGGCGTATGAAATGCATGGCATTGATTCAGTAATTGGCACAGTGTAACGATTTGATCTATACGTCCTCGAGCGGTACGGAACCCAGTGTGCTCCTCACGGATGTGCTCTACGTTTGGCACTCAATCTGTAAAACAAGATGGAGACCAGTTCTTTAGGAGCTACTAAAATGAGAGTCATACACCGAAGATTTTCACAGGAATCGCGCTGTCCCTTTTTGAAAATCTGAGCAAGTGGTGATTCTCTCCAGGGTATCGAAACGCGTTACTCAGTCCATATGTTGGCGAACAGCGCTTGAAGCTCGCAAACTAAAACAAAACCGCCATCCTCAAACAAAGACGATTCCAATGCGTCAACACTTGATTCCCCATGGCACTTAAGTTCCAGTGTGCATTGTAGATTTCTGATTGAGTGGGAGCTTCGAAACAAATTACCATTGGGTACAGTGTTTAGTATAATGAAAATCAGTAGGTGCATAAGGCCTGTTAACCTGTCTTGAAATGTTCTACCCATCGGTTCATGAGTCGGTGTATCTTAAAAACTTGCGAGCCATTTGCCTCACATATCACCTCACTGATCCCTGGTCACCTCTGCCATTACTTCTGATGAGTTGGAACAATTTTCTGTAATTGATCATAGCCGCCGATGAAAATATACAGGTGAAAAGTAACGCTTTGAATGGCGGAAGTTAGTGCTTGCAATATAGAGCTTGTGCTCTGGTATGGTATGGTATGAAAGCACAAACCGGATCCAGGCAAAATGCCGCAGTCAGACTGCACGTAGGTTAAAATACTGTCAGGTTGCCTGTGCTCTAAGCACAAGCTAAGCGATCTTTTACCTTTGTCATCACGATGGCAATCAAGACCAAACCTTCAACCCCAAAAGTGATCGTTTGCAGATAGACGACCTACACGCGCAATAATGGCTCCAGATAAAACAACGATGTCACTCCTCAATTCAAGTCTGATGAGTTCTTGTAATTTTTCATGAGACTCATCCTTGGCATGCTCGGAGCTACAATTAATCGGTACATAGGCAGCAACTACAAACAGGTTGTGGGATTGATTGCAACATTGGTATTTCTTACACGAACCCTGTAGTCTTACTGCACGAAGGCGACTGTATGCATGTATACATACATACATACATACATGCACACACATACATACATACACACACACACTGTCAGGCTGCCAGAACTAGACAGACTAAAAGTAGAGACAATCCCAACGAGACGCAATCATATTTGTGCGTGCCGCCCAGTACCGTTTGCAAATAAATCTGACGTGCCTAACAGTATCTGGGCTCAGGTTCTTTATTCAAGTCCACATAACACTTTGTCTACACCCATACTTCTCATGTTATAAAGTGCTCTTTAAACACCATGTTATGTATTTGTAATGTAATCTACCTTTCATACCTTATTTTTGTAGCCCCATTTTTACTTGGAATATAATGGATGAATTTGTCCGTGATCCTTGGTAAGATTTTTATTTTACTCAATTTGTTTTAATTGATGCCACAGAAAAGCTGCCACGCTGTAGCCCCTCTACTCTTTAACACGAATTTGTCGAACGTGTTTTTCTATCAACTCTGTAGGCTTTGAATATTTTCTGTCTATCTATATTACTTTGGTTGTCAGTTAACTGTTGGCATATTTGATAGAGTTGTGTGATTACTTAACTGTTATATTCAATAATTCTTTCCGCCTCAACGAATGTAACGTGACATTAATGCACACTGGGGCTTGAGGCCAATTTCGATTTCGTCTTATCATTACTGCCTACCTTTCTGAGTGCCCAAAAGTTAATAATCACCGCGATTGTCCCAAGCCAGGCTGGCGTGCGTTTGCGTTCATGTGATTATTAGTGCCACTCTATTACTTTTTTTTTATATATTTCGCATTGTTTTTTGCTGTGCTGCTGTCCAAAGCATTATATAAATCAGAGCAATTGTTCGATTTACAGAAACAGGTGCTATTCATTTAAAGTCTACTGCCCATATTAATTGATTCTATATTGCTGTTTGGAGCAACCGGTTACGTACCCGTTCTATTTCAAAGCGTGCTTGCCCCATACTTTTTCCATTTTTCCACTCAAGAATGTGCTATTCACGCATGTGTGCTATTGTGCAGGATATTTCACGTCGTTTATAAATATTATGATATCATTGGTCATCTTGTAGTAAAAAAACTTTCAACAGGCTTCCTTTCTGTTTAATTTGACTTGACCGCATTCTCATATATACTGTTGACGCAATAATAGGAAATGTTTTCAAAGTACTCCGGTTTTTTTTATTGATTGTCTCTGCATTTCATTCAACTCACAAAGCATGCTCTTTAAATGTTTTGTGTTCAGCTTTCTTATATATTGCGCAAGGGAATCAAATGTTGCTGCCATTAATTTGAGCACTCTATCTGCGTGTTTCGTGTACAATCTTGGTCGTTTTTCCTGTCATTATGCATCCTCCTCCTCATCATCATCATGGAGCACAGGTCTGAGGCAACGAAGTGCCACAAAAGTGCAACAAAGCCCACGTGCAGTCTCTGGCTGTGCGGCACTTTGCCTGGATCAGGCTTGTACTTTCATACCATACCGTACCATGATCATCCTGATGCAGATAAGCAAACACATAAAAAGAAGGCGGACAATGCGAATGCGCGTAAAATCAGCTTCTTCTCATAATTTTTTATTTCATTTTATGGAGTATGAGCGTTCGGCAGGAATTCCGATACTTGAACGGAGATAGGTGAAGCCATATATGTATGAAAGCACAAGCCTGATCCGGGCAAAGTGGCGTACAGTCACTCACGTGACAAAGCTTAGCCATGATGTGGAATATCTATGCCCCTTTCTTATAGATCTTAACCACAGTCATGTCGTTCGCTAGGCGAACGTCAACTACTAATGAAAATTTGTTATCTCAATCTGCGATACCGGTAATTTTAATTTAATTTGCTTCCACTGAATTATACATAACTATAATGGGACACCAAGTGTGGGTTTCGTTTTCAGCACTTTTTTAGAACTTGGGTTATCTGTTATAAATATGCTGTTCGCTTTCTCGTAATCTGCGGCAGCTGTAGGCAATTTCAGAAAATTGTTCCAACTCATCAGAACAACTGGAAGCCGGCGACCAGGCATCAGTGAGTTGATACGTGAAGCAGATGGTTTGCCAGTTTTAACATGCACAGACGCATGGAGCGATGGGCAGAACATTTTGAAGCACAGTTTAACTGGCCTTCTGCACCCACTGATTTCGAGAATACGGAACACTGTACCCCATGGTCGATTTCTCTTGAGGCTCCGACTCAATCAGAGATTTACAGTGTAGTCCGGAGCCTTAGCGCCATCGGGCATCAGGTGCTGATGCTTTGCTTCCGTCATTGTTCAAAGATGGCGGTTTCGCTTTAGTTCGCGAACTTCAAGCGCTGTTCGCCAACATATGGGCTGAGGAACGCGTTCCGATCCCTTGGAGAGAATCAGTAATTGCTCCGATTTTCAAAAAGGGACGGCGCGATTCCTGTGAAAATCATCGGGGTATCAGTCTCATTTCAGTAGCTCCTAAAATACTGGCGTCCATTCTGCTTCACCGATTGAGTACCAAACGGAAGAGCAAATCCGTGAGGAGCAAACTGGGTTTCGTGCCGACCGAGGGTGCATAGATCAAATTTTCACACTCCGTCAGTTACTGAACTAACTCAGTTTATCTGTATTTTAGCATCGTCTTTTGTTATACTATTTAACAGTAACTTCAAATTATAACTTTGTTTTTATCTGATTCTGAACTGTACCCCGGCCCCTCTGTGCCATTATTTCTTTCGCAATACGTTACTTTCCTGTATCAGTAGTCAGTTATATTTTTTGTATTACAGTCCATTCCGGATCGTTAGCGATTGTGGGGCTGCCTTCGCTATGGGGACCATTGGCGGTGGAATAATCCATTTCTACAAAGGTTACCGTAGTGCCCCTTCGGGATTCTCTCGAAAGTTAGTGAATGCCATGGTAAACTCACGTCAACGTGCCCCTCTTTTGGGTGGTGCTTTCGCTATTTGGGGTGGAACTTTTGCCGCGGTAGATTGTACATTGGTATTCGCACGTCAAAAAGAAGATCCGTGGAATTCAATCGCAAGCGGGGCGATAACCGGAGCTGCTCTAGCTGTTCGTCATGGACCTCAAGCGATGGTAGGCCAGGCAGTTATTGGCGGGATTATTTTGGCGTTAATTGAGGGTCTGGGAATTATGATGAATCGCTTCGCACCGATGCTGATGCGTGAGTTCTCAAAGTTTACATGAATTTGGCGATTTGCTGCTTAATACCATTCATTTATTTGCTCTCTATCATGACTTACGTTCGCTCGGCTTATACTTTGTTTTGATACATTATTATGGCTTATCTGTTGAATATTTCATATAAGCGATTCGAATGTGTTTAATGCTGTTAAAATTTACTTGAATTCTGAAAATTGCAACTAACAAGCTATTTTACAAGCTTACTGTTCGTTCTCGTAGTGCTGTCATGCTGAGAATGGTATATGGTATGGTATGAAAGCACAGGCCTGATCCAGGCAAAGTGTCGCACAATCAGAGACTGCACGTGGGCTAAGATACGGTCAGGTTGCCTGGGCCTAGACAGATATGAGGAATAAAGAACAGGAAATAGTAGTGAGACTCCAGCCTGTTTCAGCATGCACCTCTGGCCCATCAATTTAGCACGATGTTAGCCGCACAGCACAGAAGTACTGCACGATTACTGAGAATGGACATGTAAGTGAATCGCTACTACCAATTCAGCTATGCTAGGTCATTCTTTCTGGGCGTCAGCAGACCTATTTTCTGCCACGAGGTCACAAGACACGCGCCAGCTAAATTCGGGTAAGGTTTAGTATCCCATTTGTTCTTGCGTTTGAACATTGGTGAACCGGTACGATCGCAGTCCTCGTAACTATAACAACAGCTGTGCACGACAAGCTACCGTTGTTTCCTCTATTGAAACATTGTTCATCCTAAACTTTCCTGTACCTTTCTTCCCAGTTTTTTTTATATAAGCAGGCTTTTCCACATAACCGTGACCAATTTTTGGAAATCGAAACCTTTACCTATATGACATCACTGAATGCGGTATCCATGAGACAGATTGTCGAATATGCTGGCCACTGGCTGTAGCATATGTGCTATTACTCGTATTTTGCCTGTGCAAACTCGAAAACTTAAACATCCTTCAAGGCCATGTTTTACTTGACTTGCTTTTTTATTTGACCCATCTCCCTTCACTTTATTCCGCTATTTAAACTATTTTCACTAATTTTGGTTTTACATTATTTTACTTATTATAATTTTGAGAGCCCAATTGATTTATAATAGATCTGTGCTACTTGTGCGACAGCAGGTTGCTCACTTACTGATCGTTATAGTTGGATGTTTTTTACATCCCTTGCTATCAGTGTTACAGCGAAAACATGCGGGAATCTCATTACCTTTTTCCCTTTATATCTGGTCATCCCAACAATATGTTAGCTAATCTGTAGCCTGTGGCTATGCATGTTGCCCGAGTAAAACGGTTATTTTTATACCGGGTTTATCCACGCTTGTCTTGTTAATATGTTTATCATGCTTTTTGCAACCATGTTTCAGTGTCAGCCTCGTGATAATCTCTCGATTTACACTCATTTGTCATCTTGTTTCCTATTAATTTTCCGCCTAAGTAACATTTACCATTCTTCTCCGTGGGACATGTGCATGGTTAGAATTTTGTGTATCACATCCAGTTACATGTGCTTTCGCTTAGTTGACAATGGGAAAACACGTTTTTTTCCTGCTCCGATTCCGTAACCTTTTAAATTTACACGCCTCCAAACAGCTTGGTTATCGTTCACGCTATATTATAACAGCAAACGTAGTGCATTGTTATGTGCTTGAATGCATGTATAATCATTATAATGACATCAGTTTTCGTCTTGAGTCTCATTTTCGTTACTCAGCTCGCTAAACATAACCTATTTCGCACCCCCACCGCTTTTTTCTAGAACCCCCACCCGAACTTTTGTCCGAGTCCGAAAACGGCCCCGGAGGTGCCCCTGGTTCCGGCGGCGGCGGTGGCGGCCTTGGTTTGTTCAACTTTCTCGCCGGACCGAATCCTCAAACTTCCACCGATTCCAATCCCCATGCGGGTTCTTCCGCTTCTGCGGGAGCCGGCGACTCCTCAGGCTCAAAGAGCGGCTTCTTATTCCAATAATTGTTACATCTTGATCCCCTTTCGTTACTAACCGGTTTCTGTATATACGGTAGTCAACCTTCATCATTTAGTTACCGCTCCACTCTCGTAACGGATCTCCGCATAGTCAGCATTGCGTTCATCTTCACTCGGTGGTTACTTTGTGGTTCACGCCACACTTTCGGTTTGTAGAAAAGAACGGTTTGTTCTCCTTTCTCTAGTGCCTTGTCGGAGGATCCTGTTGTTTATTTGAACAGAGAATTTTCAAAAAACCTTTCTTTTTTAATGTTGATAATTCGGTAGTGTGATGGGGTTCAATAAGCAAAGCAATCGTGTTTTGAGGTAGGTACATTGAAATTAAGAGCTAGTTTAATTCTCCTATGAAAATTTTGTATCATTTGGTTTGCTTATTCTTCCGGTTACATTGCGTGTAACATTTCAGTCCAGCCGGCAACAATTTGTTATCTGACCCTGGGAAGTCTTTCGGTGAAAAATGTAAGCATGATACACGTCTAGGGTCCCCTTGTTTTCAATGACAAATATCTGGGAATAGGTTCTAACCCTAACTCTTTAGAATGCATGATATATGTATTAATTCACATGCCTGGATTCATGCAATGTGTCTGGTAGATTCATCGTCGTATGTGATACCCAGTCCAAAACAGCAATAAATATGTAATGATAGCCGGCAGACAAATCGAACATTTAATGGATGCTCCTGAAACACGAAAGTTAGTTGCTAATCTCCCGATTGGTTTCCGTCATGCATCACGGATGTGCACGAAATAATTAAGGGTCGCTCGGAGTACGAATCTCTCGCTGACGATTAACTGAGGTGATTAGTATTACGACCTGAACAGAGGCGCAAGAAGACTCGCTGACGCGCAGTTTCGTCGAGTGGTGTGGGTGTCCAAACACGTTCGAAAAGTGACGTTTGTTGAAAAACATTGTCCTACATTTACGGCCGCTTTCGCGTTAAATCTTTGTCTGTGACTTGACCACAACCTACGGTCTAGCGATCCACGACAATTTTAAAGCTTGTCCACTCGCCTGAATGCTCCAATAGATAACTGCGCTATGGAATTTGTGCAAAACATGTTGCTCTGGGTTAGATATGAATTTAAACCTTTGCTCGACAATGATATGTGTAGGCTGTCCATTTTCCATGTACGAAGCATCTTGAACATCTCGCGGATGAAGAGAATAACAAATGCAGGTGCGCTCTCTGAAGCTAGTCTACAGTGTTTACTCTACTACAGCGCCGTTGCCTACGATGCGATTTTGAGGATGAAACTGACACTTGACGGTCCTATTCGGAGCGTAGTGTAAAGACATGAAACTACGTTGAATGGATTGATGTCGATCGACTAACTACTGTCTATTGATGTAAACAATGTGCAACGGCTTTTATTTCGCGATTGGAACTGTATATTCATGTGACAGTGTGGTCTGTAACATTATGCGCTTGTTATATACATCCATGGCCTACATTGATGAGTGTATCTGTTGTAGATGCTAAAATATTTTTCGTACTGGCGCAAAATATGGTCAGACGAAGATTTCGGTACACTTTATTCGTAGGTGATATGCGGGTTAAATGCTATGCTTAAAAGATCCAAAAATGTACATCGGGTCAGATTGAAAAAAAAATTATGAAACATTTCTCATTATTATCTAAAGCTATACTTGCCCATATGGGAATCTAGTGATTTTTTAAGGCGTCATGAGTTTCGGATTTTACCACGAGTTGGTTAACTATTCGACAATTGCACAGTTCGGACAGAAAATGTGTATTTGCGGCAGTTCAAGCTGCAGTACTATTGGTAGAGTTTTAATAGGTGAGCACGCAGCTGTGTTCTGATCGAAATCGCGTTAGCTGTTGTACGTGGTAGTAAAGTGGTGTGCAATTCATTATTTTCCGATGAAGGGTTATGAAAGAATAAACACGTAATATTTGTGGTTAGAGTCGGTATACTAAAATCACTAAGCAGGAGTGGATGTGAGTAGGGCTACTTCAACGTATCGCATTAGGTTGATCCGTGTCAGCGGCAGTTCAGCAAGAAGGGTTCTATAAATCAATGCTACGAGGCAAGTTATTGGAGCGAAACAATGAACATGGCTCAGGGAGGAGAAAAGTATAGTACAGTTGATGCTTTCTTGTAATTAGAGGAGGACACCACCACAGCATAAATCTCGTGAATGGCCAAAATTTAAGAAGAGCTTTATGTTCTGATATGTTGTTAGAAGACGATTGCAAGCGAGCCGTAAATGCACCAGAAATATCTTGATCACGTCTATCACTAGACATGGAAAATTCGCCCACGTACATGATAATTGTGTGTAAGTAAGCAGCTTTCGCTAAGCATTTTCCGTGAAGCGGTTTGTAGATAGACCTTTGTAGTTTATCTGTATTAATCGGGATATCGAACTGCCGACACATCTCGTATTTTGTGTTGTTTTCATTTCCTACTTATTTTAAACGCAGCATTGGCTTGCGAGCCAATTCTAGAACAAAAATAATATCAGAATTATTGGAAAAGTTTTGCGACCGATCGATTATTCTGATCAATAGCGTCTGACATTTTCCTTAGAATCGATTAATTGTGTAGCGGAGATCTAGAAAGGGAACGTGCTCATCAAAGCAGCCGAATTATAGGCCATGGATACCCAAGGCGCTAATTACACCGGATGAGGTACTCTTACGAAAAACATAATAATTGGCTAGCTACGATATGAATAATTACGTCATGGGGGTTACAGAAACGATTAATAGAATCTTATACAAGGCGTCAATACAGTTGACACATGAAAGGTTAGACCTCGTTGGTCAGCATGGGTACGCCTCGTTGATAAATTACTGTCAGGTCGCTTTATAGGATCCGTTGGAAAGATTACTCTGTATTTTGTACATGGGACAAACAGCCAGGGAACTTCATATTAAGATTGAAGAGCACCAATGTTGCATAAAGAAACGTCTACAAAATGAGCCGGCTTATCAGTCGTTAATCGAAGGCTCAGCTTTGACTGAGCATTACTTGGACACTGACCACAAAGTTGACCTTGGATACGTAGACGTACTGTGGGGCTGCATTAAGCCCTAGGTGGAACGCGTGTATGCAGAGGAAGTGGAAGTCATGAAGGCTTGTACACCAGCAGTCATCAAAGTGCAGTGTTCTCCACAAGATAGCACGGAAAAACATTTAAATTAGATTATTTAATTATACATGTTAATGCAATTAGCATTGTCCGCATTTGTTATAGATGTATATTAGTGCACACATGAGCTAAAGTGTCGAGTGACACCGTGTTCACGGAACATTTGGTATATAAGCCAAATGATCCGGTCTTAGTCTACACGACTTGGTACCCTAGGATTTTAACAGGCTGTTTTGTAATAAGACCAAGTTGAGATTATGGATGGATTTTTATTTAATTTCGTTCCTTGCTTTGACTACCACTCTTGGTCTGGCGAGGCTTCTGTTAGAAACCAAACGATAAATAAGAAACTCTTCTGACCGAGTGCTTTCAAATTTAGTGAAAACACTATTTTGTTTGGCGTTCAAATCCATTAGCACCATATTAGGATCGTTTTTAGTTTGAGGCTGGGACAACAGGGAATTTGACAGCCGATCATTAGAATAATAATCCACACAGTGGATTTAAGTCCAACCTAATAGGAGATTCCAACCACTCTGCTACCTATTTCTTACTATTGGCTTTCTTCTTTATGATTTGATTGATGAAGTGAATGATAAAAAACCACTCTTTGATAGCACTTTTAGCCGATCCACAATATGGAAAAAATAAAATCATAGGGTAAAACCAAGTCAAGTAGTTTGATAAAAAAATGACTTGTGGGCTGTGCATGTTTGTTCCCTCACAGCGGACTGCGATTGGTCGGCGATTGTAAACGAAGTCCAATCGCGTTTTCTCATTGGTCAGATTTCATTGAAAGGTAATCTCACCTCGTGCAATGCTAGTTGATGGTTTAATGATTAAATATAAGGTGTACATGTAAAATAACTGATATTTCTCCTGATCAGAGCAAAATGATCTGCACGAAATATTACTTGGTGGGTTGCTACCAGATAATTTTAACATTCGGAATTTACCATTCCAACAACAACGACCGCACCGTGCCATCCGCGAGATTCGCGTTTTCACAAAACTACTCACCACAATGGAACCATCGGCAGAAAGAATCCTCTTTGCCACAGACATTGAACGAAAATCTTCCATTCTCGTACTTAAATGATTCACCTCAACAAACTGGCACCACACTAATCGATCCTGCGAATTATTATGCTGATTGGCATCGTTTCCTTGACGGAAACAGTGGTCAACGATGCTATGATATTCCTCGTAACATGACACTTTGCCAAAATATCGGTTACTCACGAATGATTTTGCCAAATTTCCTGCAACACGAAGATTTGAAAGAAGCTGTGGATCAATCCCACGTGTGGGTTAGTTTGGCTCACACGGAATGCCATCCGGACTTGCGAAAATTTCTGTGTGCGCTGTATGCTCCAATTTGCGTGGAAGAATTCCAAGAGCAAATAATCCAACCGTGTAATGATTTGTGTGAGGAGGTGCAACAAAGTTGCCTGCCAAAGATGTTACAGTTTGGCTTCGGTTGGCCAGAAATTGTGAAATGTTCCCAATTTCCGGTCAGTTCATCAAAAATGTGTGTCCCAATCTCTAAGAAAGCACGTGAGTCATAATATACATGTTCGAATTAAAGTATACAACTTTTCATAATGCAACAGTTAAGAAAATATCTTCAATATTGAAGCTTAACTTATGAGAGCATTTTCTAAAAAAAATTGGTCACCGATTTCATTCAAAGTTTCCTCAACTTTTATATTTTTGGGTAATTGGTCGGTCCCAGGAAAATGATACGTATGATTAGGTCAGACTGATCATTATTGATCATACATGTAACTCTCACTTAAACATTTTTTTTCCAAATCTTTATTCAGATCATGATCAAAAGTTGTGTGCCTATCAATGCTCTACAGCTTTTTCAATGACTAAACAGTCCGATTCGGGAGAAACAATCTCTTTGGCACCGCCTGCAACGAGAGGCAGAACTCGGTTGTAGGGCGCCACTTGTACGCCGGCGGCGTGATCTGCGTTCAGCAGCCAAGAGCTGTATCTGCCCCTCCCCAGCTTGTAGACGACGCTTTACACAATGCCTCCAATGTGAGCGGTCTAGAGCAAGTTCTTCCCAACTCGCCGGGTCAATGCCAAGAGTTTTCATATCTCTTTTGCCAACGTCTTTTTACCTCATGTGCGGTCTGCCCAATGGTCGACTTCCTAATTACAACACACCATAGAGTAGATCTTTCGGATTACGACCATTTTCCATTCTGTGGTAATGGCCAAGGCAGTGTAGGTGGCATTATCTTAATAGCGCTTCAGAATTAGTCACTCTGTCCATCCATGATATGTTCAAGATACGACGGATGCTTCGTAGATGGAAAGCATTCAGCTTCCGTTCGTGTCTTGCGTGGGTGGTCCATGTTTCACTACCGCACAGTGAAGCATTTAGTACGCACGCGCTGTATACCATCATCTTCGTCTTTACAGTCAGCTTGCGGTTACCCCAAACACGAGAGTTCAATCGGGATAAAATGACAGATGCTCTGTCAATCCGCTTATCAATCTCCGTGTCTAGCGAGAGGTTATCCGCAATGGTTGAACCAAGATATGTGAAATGATTACTGGTTCAAGCTGACAGTTTCCAACAGTGATGATTGGAGGCGATACAGTACTTCTTAACAAAGGACCCCCCCTTTTGGCGCTGCTCATGCTGATTGTTAGCCCAAAGTCTTTGCATGCCGACGAAAAACAGTCCATTAGCGACTGTAGGTTCTCTTGGGAGTGAGCAATAAAGGCTGCATCGTCGGCAAACAACAGGTCACGGATAAGCACATCTCGTTCTTTGGTTTGTGCTCTCAACCGGTTCAGGTTGAAAAGTTTACCATCACTTCGCTTGCGTATGTAAATGCCTTCTGGCTTCGTTCTAAAAGCGTGCTTCAGAAGCAGAGCAAAGAAAATGCCGAACAGCCTGGGAGCAAGAACACCCCCTTGTTTGACGCCTAGGCGAATCTCAAAGGTTTCTGAACTGCGACCGTTAGAATGGACTGAGCCTTTCATGCCTGAGTGGAACGAAATAACGAGTTTGAGCAGCCTTGGGGCGCGGCCTATTAGATCAAGCATTTTGAAAATACCCTCCATGTTGACGTAATTGAATGCCTTAGTTAAATCAATAAATACGGCATATATCGGCATACGCTGTTCCCGACAATTTTCTTGAAGTTGTCTCAGGGAGAAGATCATGTCAACGGTTGATCTTCCCTTGCGGAAGCCACATTGAGATTCGGAGTAAATTCTATGAGCTAAAACTTGTAGCCGGATCTGTAAGACTTTAGCAATTAATTTGACTACAACATTCATAAGAGGGATTCCTCTGTTATTGTTGCAGTCGCCTCTATCGCCCTTATTCTTAAATAGCGTGCTAATTTTCGTGCCTCGCGTCTCTTGTTGGACACACTCATCCTGCCTGTACTGAAGAAGCAAATGGTGAAGAGGTTGTAATAATGTTGTTCTGCAGCATTTGATGAGCTCAGGTGGAATTCCGTCGTCTCGTTGTCACTGAGCAGATTATATTAGACACGGGAGGTCCATCGCGCCGATTTCTTTCATTTGATTTTACAAATTCGTCCCCATCGCATCTATTATACCATTATTAACTTTTCGGTTCGTAATCATCCTGTAATCGTCTTGTTTTTGCCTTGGTTTATTCGGTTGCGCTTTAAGGTGCTTGTTCAAAACTTATAACTCAGAACGCATTTTGGTAGAAAAATCAGTAAGCTCAATAATAACCATAGGGTGACGAGGTATACGGAGTAAAAATATATAATCTCTCAAAATTCTATAAAGACAGTCACATTCTGCATGGTTCGTCATATACTCATCAAGTTTAGAAGCGAAATCCGCAATAGATTCCGAGTGTGCGATTTCTTCAGGCAAAATATTCCAAGTGAAACTAATTCTTATCGAGAAAAATTACGACGAATATCCAATCGAGAATGTAGAATGTTTAAAGCCATTGAGTGTTTTCGTGTTAGCAAGTGTTTAAGGGGATGGATTTCTGTATACAAGATTTTGAATGCCAACAGAAGGTCACTCCGTATCCATCGTTGGGTAAAATGGTGTAGATTTATTTTTAACATTCGCTATTTGAGAGGTAGATTTCTGTAACAGGAGACTAACTTTGTTGTTGTAGTTTCGAACGGTGACAACACTTCAAACCATTGTTCATATTTTTCACTATTATAGATTTCTCGCCATTAAGTCCTATTTTATTCCCATTTTATATATCAGTGTTCTATGATGTGAAACAGCATAATATGTACTTCACAGGCAACACAATACTTAATTGTTTTTGTCACCAGTGCTGAGCTGCATGTGGAAACACATTTGGGTCTCACTGACATTTTCTCGTTTATCTGTCTAGGCCAGGGTTATCTAGCTGTTGTGTAACCACTGACTTTGCCTGGTTCCAGTCTTGTGATTTCGGACATACAAGTCTCAGAACGGTCCTTAAAGGCGTCCACTGAAAAACGGTGTAGTAATATTGGATGATTTGAATACTACAGTTGGTGCAGATTATGAGTCTTGGCCGAACTATCTAGGAAAATTCGAAATAGGCCGATTAATGAAAATGTACAACGCCTTTTGAACAATTCACACAGTTGGGTTTTTGTGTCACTATAAGTTCCTTTCAAACAGAGCCACAGCATAAAGTCCCTTGGAAACATCATCGGTGAAAACATAGCAATCAGCTGGATCTTATTCTGGTTGGGCGTAATAATACTTCTCATCAAATCATATCAAATGGCAGACTAAGACAGTAATCAATCACTGTTTTGTGGAATACTGCATTTTAACCCGAATAGAAGCATCCCGCCAAATGGTCTGCTAAACCAAGGAGAGACATCACTCGTATTTGCGGACCTAATCTTGCTGTGCGATTTGAACAAACCTCCACAGCCGAGTTCAACAAAATAACTATTCCCGAATCAGCTTCTAGAAACTGGCAATCGTTAAAAAGCTGCATTAGTCAAGTCGCTCTTTCCACCTATGGGGTAAAGAAAGCTCCAACAAGCGACTGTTTCGAATAGAAAGTTTCTATGTTGGATACTGTCTTGGACAAGAAACGGTCAGCGTTCGTAAAGTTTAAACGAATGCCAAATGATGAAAACTCACGACTTTTTAGAGCAGCTAGAAATCAGGTCCAGCAGACTGTTAGACGATATGCAAATGAGTATTTGACTGAACCTAGCTTCGGCTTATAAAAAGTACAGGATACCGGTAATTTTACATATATGTATGATATAATCACCATACCCATTGTTCCAAACAAACGTAAAACGGCTCTAATTATGTCAGTATTTGGAAACCCGACTGCCAAAAATCTCGTCAATCACTCTTTACTCTGGAGGCAGCACGGCTTTACCGCATGCACTTGAAAATGTTAATCGTTTACCAACAATTGAACACTTAGATAGTCCCTTTATTCTTGATGAGCTCAATAAACAAATCGATCGCTTAGCGATTGGGAAGTCCCCTGGTGATTATGGAATTCCAGCTCAGCTCACCACATACTGTAGAACTGCTTTATTACAGCCAATTCACTATTTCGTTTTTCATTTTTGGCAGAAGGAGTGTGTCCCACAAAGATGTGAGTCACAAATATCAACATGTTCTTTAAAAAATAAGGTGATAGAGGCGACTGCAACTTTTCTAGAGGTATCATTCTGATTAATGTTGTAGGCAAGATGTACGCTGAAGTTTTGAAGATGCGACTACAAGAATTGACTGATGGAGTTTACTCCAAATCTCAAAGTGACTTCCGCAGAGAAAAATCAACCGTTGACATGCTCACTCCCTGAGATAACTTTTAGAAAAGTGTCGGGAACAACGTATGCCGTGTAACAGTGTTTTTTATTAAATGAAGGCTTTCGACCATGTCTTCAGGATGGGGCTTCCAAAATGATTTGTCTTATAAACTGTCCTACATGACTGCTCAAAATCGTAATTTTCTTCCCATCTTTCCATTTAACGGTTGCAGTTCAAAAATTTACCGAAGCGTCAAACAAGGATGTGTTCTTGCACCCACGCTGTTGGGCATTTCCTTTGACGCTGAAACATGATTATAGAACGATAAAAAATGGTTTTTATCTACGCACTCGAATTGATGGCAATCTGACAATCAGAATTAGAAACACAAAAGTGTTTGGTAAAGGGAATTTATCGCTTCCCGTCATTACAGTTGAATACTGTCAGCTTGAACCTTTACATCAGTTCACATATCTTGGTTCAACCATTGCGGATGACTTCTCGCTAGACATGGAGATTGATTAGCGGATTGGCAAAGCAGCTGCCATTTGTCCCGTTTGAACTCTCGTGTCTGAGTCCCCGTAAGTTGGCTGAAAGACGATGATAATGGTATAAAACGTCTGTGCACTAAATGCTTTACTGTATCGCAGCGAAACCTGGACCATTCACGTAAGACACGAACGGAACCTGAATGCTACCCATTTAAGAAGCATCCGCCATATCTTGAACATATCATGATGAACAAACTAACGAATGCTGAATTGCTTTCTAAAGCTAGTCTGGTTCACTCTTTTACGGCAACGCCGCCTACGCTGGCTAGATCATGTGTGCAGAATGGAAAATTGTTTTATTACATAAGATTTACTCTATGGTGAGTTGAAATTAGGAAGTTGACCTTTGAACAGATCGGTATAACGACGGCTGCATAGAAAAATGTTCTTGACATTGACCCCGTGAGTTGCGATAAACTTACCCCTGCCTGTTCACATTGGGCGCACTTTTTAAAACGTGGTCTGCAAGCCGGGGGAGAGCAGATACTCCGTTCGGCTGCTAATCGTAGATCACACCGCCGGCGTGCAACTGAATTCCTACATTCGAGTACTGCCTATCGCCGTGACCGTGGCGGGCGAGATTGTTCCTTCCGAATCGGACTGTTTAGTCATTCGAAAAGCTATCGAGGATGAAAATTTAACACGCTTCTAATATATATCCATGTTCGACATCAACTGAAGGAGGACAGCATAATTTTAAAGGCACGTAGAGGGGTAATCAATTTGCCTAACGGCAATTATACACGCCAATCTGCTACATGTGAATGCGGTCAAGTTCAGATGACACTGGCTAATACTTAAAAGGGCATGAGTAATGTGGTTATGGTTAATTTACTTTATTGCTCAGTTCCCCCACAATGTGAGTAGCACATTGCGTAGGTGAGCATTTGAACTGGAATCATTCCGTAGTTCAACGTTTGACAATCGTATGTTGTCGTACGAAATCTATTTAACGGCGGCTTCAAATTGAACTACTATCTAAAGTATAAATCAAATATTTATCACAAGGTGACTCTTGACAAATTCATGTTCGCATGAATTCTGAACGCCTAAATGTGGAAATACCTGCTCACCAATTGCTGAATCACGAATTTTGGATTGATAATCTTTCTCATCTGGGACCTGCCTCTTAGCGCTGATTTGATGTTTTACGGTGAAAGCATGAATGCCTCTGGAAATCTGCCCTTTGTAAACATGAATGCACTCCTCACATTTAGTGTTGTAGATGTGATCCTTCTTTCTGGCTAATGACATTTTATACTCTATGTACACAAGAGCGGAAACATAACTTATAATGTGGTCTAAGCGACAGCAAAAACAATTATTGGAATCTAGTGGTGTTTTTATTAGTTTCAAAAATTTCACTACTAACCATTTTCCCGAGATTCATGAGTTTGCAATCATGCATTCTGCCTCAAAATAATTAAGAGTGGTTGTCTAAATTGCATCTATTCTAGATCAAAATTTATATTAGAAGATCGTTTGCAATCCAAACACTGCATTAAACGATCATTTCCAATTTTAATTCTATTTTTATGAATAAAATAGTGAATTATACGCTTGCTACTCGCTTTCGCCCAAAGGACACCAACATTTAGTGAGCAACAACAAGCAACAAAAAGCGTTTTGAGAATTTTGAAAAGGTGTAATTTTTCTGAATATTAAGGTTCCATTATGCAATACATAATATTATGATACAACACACTGAAACAAAAGTCTTTTAATCGTAATTAACAGTCTTATTTACGACGAATTGTCCCATGGTCAATTAAATGCTAGAGTATGACTTGACAATCTTTCATTTCTCAATTTGATAACATACCTGCGACATTGTTATTTTGTGTCATAACTCCAGATTTAGAACCAACTTTTTACGAGTACTTACATCAACGGTACATCATTTCTGGAATGTTGGCATTCCTTCTGCAACCACACCACACACGCCAATTCACTAAACCCTTATGCCGTTTCGAATTACGCGCACGTTATTTTAAATATGCCGTTCAATTTGGATAACGCCTGTCAATTTTGTTTTCGCTTCCAAATTTTCGACAGCTGCCTTCGCTTTTTGTTTTCCACGAACCCGAGGTATCTTCCACACAAATCAGACGACAAGCATGCGTTATTTCGAACCGTCAATTTAATTGCTTGTATTTAATCAGATGTACATCCTTTCCACAAAGAAAACGCGGGGCGGATATTTGGTGTTGCTGACGCCAGGTTGTACAGAGAATGATAAGCAGCAGCTGTTGAGATGAAAAACGAACCGTGGAATTATCGATCTAAACGATATGGCTTCTCTTAGAGAATCGAGCGAAAGCGCTTGAGCTGATGTACTTTAGACCGATGGGTCACTTCGTTTTTGTAAATGGTTCTGTTACAGTCAACCATTTTTTGACGAAACAATTAAGGTTCTCTTTCGAGATACAACAAGACTAATTAATGAAACTTCACCAGTGATTTGTGTTAAAAATTGAGTTTTGGTGAAAAAATCGCAAAAATCACTAGTCTAAGGATAAGGAACAAAAATTCAATTCGATTCAAAATTGAAATCACTTCTACGAAGTTTACAGCGGCAAGGAGAACCCATTCCATCCAGTCAACAACCGAATGCTTTTCATCTATTCGAGTCTGAAGCTTCACTCGCGCATCCCAAATAAGTGATCGATAGCGAATGCGCAAAACGTCGTAGTTAAAGATCAAGGGTTTTTACATAATTTGTAAAAACACCCTTGTAAAGCTATTGCGGTCTACTCAAGTTTGTTCTTTTCAGTAGACATGACCTACATGACGGCGTAGAAGTATGGATGTATGAAATCATGAGCATGATGCAGGAAAGTGTCGCATAGTCATGGACAGTACATGGGCTAAGATAATCTCATGTCACCCAAGAGTAGACAGATGTAAAAAATAATAATAGTAATGAAATTCCAGTCTGTTTCTGCATACATCTCGGGGCCACTGAGAACAAGTTTAACACGGTCTTAGTTGTGCAGTAGAGAAGAACTGCATGAATGAATGTCCACGTGCCGTAAAAGTAGCATATATATATGTGGCAACTTAGTATTAG
>JACCGJ010006969.1:0-29694 GCA_013407085.1 Atriophallophorus winterbourni | reverse complement strand
ATCGTACCAACCTCAACCAATAACAGATTACTACCGTGCAATGTTTATCATTCTTCCACTGTTTTAATTGCATGCGGATCCAGATCTTACTGTCACTACCTAATCAGAGTGTGTGATGGAATCGCATGCAAATGAGCAATTTGTAAATCACCAAATCAATATATGTTGCCACATATGCGATTAAACAGGTTAATCCTACCAACCTTATCCAAAATTCACTCACATGTGCAGCGGTTGCAAGCCTTATCGAAACCTGGTCTCATAGTCTCTAATCAATAAGTGCAAACCGCACAAAACCGAAGAATGATTCACCTCCGTATTGTAGGTCATTCAGTTGTATGGTGCGTTTTGTGCACTGTCATCAAAGGTCAATAGTAAGCGTGAAGTTGAACACGTATATCGCATCAATCTTAAGTTCACGTTGCTTTTCTCTCATATGAAGCTCAGATTACTTATTTTATTAAAAAAATTGATGCCCAGTTTTTTATGCTTATTCATGTATCATCAAGCGATTTTCTATCAAATCTGCTAGATATTTTGTTGACCATAAAGTTTTAGGATATTGGTCAGCTGTAACATTCAATGTGTGACAGTGCAACATTTCAAGCGACAAATTGATCAAAGTTGATTTTGTTACTTGTTGAAAACATGTAATGCTCTCAATAGCTAACTTTCAACGCTGTTACATTCAGTGTGATCAACCTTACATGTTTATCAGATGGTACTGATTATCGAGCCACGAAATTGATGAGGTTTTATTTGTGAAAAATGGTCAAACTTATGTGATGCTCACATCCTCTGAAACGACACTTTGAATGGTCGTGATCCAAAAGATCTACTCTATGATGAGTTAAATTCAGGAAGACAAACTTCAGGCGGACCGCACATGCGGTACAATTGCCTTTAAAACTCATATATGAAATCGTTCGACATTGGCCCTACCACTTCAGAAAAATATGCGCTTTACTACTTACTTTGGACACACCGTGTAAAGCAGCATAACCAATTACAGATACATCTTTTGTCTGCTAAACGCAGATCATGCTGCCAGTGGGTAGCTGATGCTGATCCTCATGGTAATTTTTATCGCTGTGAGAGCCGCGGGACAGACTGCGGCTTTTGAATCGACGTTTTTAGTTATTAGGGAAGGTTTCTTAGCATGAAACCGTCATTCGGTTGTGAGTCGCAAACATGATTGACCGACGGAGGCATACAACATTCAGGATTCGTTTATTACAGTATAGCTTCACTGGTTTATCAAAATGTTGTAATTCATTCAGTGAGCTAAATGTTTTTCACAACTTGTGGTTGGCTGTTTACAATGACTTCATCCTTCGTTAAACTTCACCAGATGGTTAGAATCTTGATCAAATACATGAAATGTATGCGAAAATCCAAATTTTGAATTTATAAATAAACAAATTGATCGAAATCATTAGGCCGTAACAGGTAATTACTTAACAGTTATTTATATGAATAGAATTTATTGAGCAACTACTTTTGGTGATCATATATTGCTTTGAAAAATAGATTAATTTAGTTGATTTTCGCTACGGGCACATTATTTAGTTTTCACATTACAAATGATTGTGTGCACATGTGATTGATCAGGTTGGTCGTGTCAACCTGATTCAACAGAGGCATACAATCGGAAATTGTTTACCATTCTTCCAACGCTTCGAGTGCATATGGATCCTGGTCATATTGTAGCTACCAGATAAATGCACACAGTGCGAAACCGTTTACGTAGTTTGCATTTGATGGAAATATAGGAAACAGTGGCATTCAAGCACAACTTATTTATCGTTTTTCCGCTGTTCAATGAAATGACGATTCTGATAGGACTGCCCAAACTTTATGAGTACTAACAGTACGGAATTGGTCATGTTGTATGTGATCAAAATATATGCAATTGAGCATTAGAAATCTATATCAAGTTTTATTTGAGATCGCAAGTCTACGGTATTCGTAATCAGTACCCATCTTTTAGGGACTCAAACGAAATCCAGTCATCGTAAAAACCAGTCGTACGCTGAGTTGTAGCCATGTGTCTATTGACTAGAAATGTGGGTAATTCACTCCGATATACAAAGGCATTAACCAATCCCATGTGCCCAAATAAACACCACTCACATTGTTGCCAGTGATCTCTAAACTACCTAAATATTTGTAGCTGAAGAACTTATGAAACATTTTGAATAAAATTAGTTTCTTTTAATCTGACAACATGGATTAGGGACACGACAATTCTACCTCAATAATCTTCGCATAAATCTCATTAACCGGAGTCGAGTCGCGGAAAATAGATACTTTATTCAGGTTTGTTACTTAGAACGGTCTGAAGATTTTACTTTTCCAACCACAGCATACTGCTGTAGATATCGAATCACCTCGACGTTTTTGGGCCGATTATTCACCTGCACACATAATTTATTGACTGGAATAGTAATCAGGGCGAGGTTTGTTGGGGCAATATCCAGCTAAATAGAAGTTAAATGTGTCGTACCTCGAAGCTCACTGTTTTGTCAGTTCTCTTCACGTTGTACGTGACCGATATGCCGGATATAGTACGGATCAAAATAATTCTATCTGTGGATGACATCGAAGTCTGGACTAGCGTACGATCTACTGAAAATTGCCAAAGCCATGAGGGCAGCGTTCTGTGTTACACAATAAACATTGCTACGGTTTAGCAATGCTTGAACGGATCTTGACTAGTTTTACGAATCACATGCTCCCAAGGATAATTACCATATATATCCAGTTAACTTTAGAGCACGGCTTCAAAACATGGTGCGTATGGATGCGACAGGGCACGGCGTGGCTGCCACGCGTTTCAACCGCGCTACAAACAAGTGACCGGAATATACAAAACTCCATAAGGTTGAAGAAATTCGACCTTGAACCTATTTGCCTTCTCGATACGTCGTGTAAGGGTTGTATTTTTCAGCATTTCAACATTCAGCATACAGTGGATCACCCACTTGAACATGATGCACGTGTTACCAGATTGCCGTGCTTTGAATTAATTATTCCACACTCAAGATCCGCTTGTCAAAGGTTTTTCTATGCCACCCAAATTTGTTTTATTTGGAACTTTCATCCTTAACATATCAATTGTGCATCAAGACAACATTTGTTTAGGGCTCAACTCCACATGTATATGTACATAGTATCAAACCTCGCAGCTAAATACAAACACTAAATATCCATATTGTAAGACAATTAGTGTTGCTGCTATACATTCTCCTTATTTTTATATTTGCTAACTGTGTTGTTTAGAACACTGAACCGCCTAATATTGTTGGATGTAAATGATGTTGCAGGTAAACAACTAAAGTCCAGATGTTAGGCCATTACTCAAACTGTCGCATAAAAAGCAATGCCTACTGCCTGACCACAGTAGATTCCAGATCTTTTGTTTTGTGATTTAGCTAAACAATTGGCCGTTACGATCGTCGGTATACTGAGTGAAAACTGCGTTTGAAATAGAAACTGCAGCGAATGTATAAATCGTGTAATAAGGTCTGATTCTGTGAGGCCTATTGTGAGCATAAAACCTTTGATCCTCGTGACCAAGCGTTTCATTTGTTTATTGAACAAAGTTGAACGCAGACACAGAGCGTGTAGGAATTAAAGATCCTAAGCTGTTCGACTGAATATTTTTATATCAGCAAAAATCTCAATTCAGAAACGCTATTCAATTAACCGCCGGAAGATATATTGGAGCTAATATTTGATTGTGCGAATACTGCTATTTTAAAGTTGCGACATACATATACTTGTAAACAAATGATCCACGTGATAAACGAACTGCTTGATGATCACACCGTGATTTGTGGTTAATAATTTACATATAAAATCGTTGAAGGTGCACGTCTATTTCCGCAATTGTATAATCTTTTGGAACTGATTAAGTAACCGGGTCACAAATGCTGAGCTTCCGACGTTATGCAAAGCACTAACTCTGATTTTCGTTCATATTAAACGGTTGAGACTGCAACTGTCTTACGAAAGATAGCCATATCTCTTCTGACAGATGTCAATGACCACTGCAGACACCACAACTTGTGATCAGCCACAAGACGACCGAGTAAAACGATGGCTCTTAATTCAGAAGCGTGACGTATATGTCCTGGGATTGTTTACAAGTTATACAGTTCAGAGGTTAGAACGTTACTGAACAACGATGTCAAACAATTTTGCAATCCACAGACGCTCTTAAGAGCTTTTGATTCTAGATACCACTAAAGCTGAAATGTTCACTCGTGAAACAAGCCGCATAAGTTATCCCGACTTCCGCTATTATTCAGTATAATTAACAACATGATCGAGATTTACGAGTGAAATCTTCTCTCTTATTCTAGTATTTGCAGAAGTATTTGCTACGATTATTTGTTTTTAGTTAGGTAACCATAAGCACAATATCATATATGCCAACTTTTATCCATTTCAGAATTCTAAACATATGAAGCATCGTTTTCAATTTAACCTATACATGTATTTACTTTTTCCCTTTAAAAGTAACCTTGACTTATCTCTTGAAAACGTATGAACTTTATATTCATATTATCTTTATTTTCTTAACACCACATGCGACATTCGAGCACGCGATTTTCCCTTAGTTCTCTGTTGGTGATTGTTGATTGGTTGAATTTCAACCGGTCATCTGATTGGTTTGGACGTGCATCTTACTCCGATATATAAATTAACTGAAAAATCACCTTGTAATTATTACCGCAAAATGAACAAACAGTACGCTGTTTTAATCATCACGATCACTTTTTTGTTGTTGCAAGACGTGTCATGGGGTGAGTGTTTCCCTTCAAAATGACGTGAATTCATTTTAACTCTGGTAGCGATCAATATTTCCTATCAATGACGACTTTTATTGCAGTTTTTTACTTGCAGCGGCTTATCTGTGTAATTGACCCATCTTATGTTATTTGAATTTTAGCAGAAGTAAAATAGAACTGAAGGATAAACAAAAGTATACTTGTATGGCACGGTTAAATAGAGTGGTTACAAATTGATTCTTGGTCAGCACTCGAGGCGATTATAAACGACCAATATAAGGTGGTGCTTATCGTCATGCATTTTCATCAAACGCACACCCAACGGCCGGTCATTTGTTGTTTGCACTCATTAGGTTGGGGCTTGAAACAGTGGAGGAATGGCATACAAGTTGTTCTTGTAGGTCACTCTCGGGTTAGGTTTGTACAACTAACCTATTCGCTCACATGCCCAAACACAAACCGTTAAAAGTATGCTCGTTAAGACAGATTATTAATAACATTCTGTTACGTCAATTCCTGCCAAAAACGCATAGAACCTCTGTTACGAGATTTCATGTATTGAGTGTAAACTCAATAGTGCAGTGCTGTACACGTGGACCAGCCTACTAATGCGACGCATTCGTCATAATGTGAAAATGCTTTACACACCAGATTCAAAAAGCAATATAGCCTTCGTTATTTTCTCCATTTGCAGCACATCTTGAAGCTGCAGGGAAAAGAATTTTGCTTCGGTTTGTGTCTTACGTGGTTTGTCTACGTCTAACGGCTGTATAGTAAACCATTTAGTAGGTCCGATCTGTTGTACATTTGATAAAATAGACAAGTTTTCTATTTAAGACTGCACCACATAGGCTCCAAGGTACGCACGCGCATGTTCTGATAATTTTATAAATTAACCATATGTGAAGCGCATTTCTAGTTGTGAATGCATGGATAGTCTACATAGAAAACGGTAACCTGGAAATTTTCTTTCATATTCATATGCATTACTTGGTAATATAGCCGATTATCCGTGGCGTTCGATTACGTACAAATTAATTTATATTTTAGCGGGGAAAAAAAGTGAGCAAGTGATTAACGTTGATACAACATAGTTTTGTAATTTCTTTTATTTTAAAATGCTGGTTTCTCTCTTAATTTGAAAGTTAGCTCCGCAGCTGGTTATTTCAAAAATAATACACGGTTGCATGCTGATGTCATTGCCGTACTTTAATTTATAGTTTATCGCAAGAGTATTTAGCTCGTTGAATGTGTGGTACAGAATCACGTGGCAGTTGAAAATGTACGTCTTTCTGGACTGTTAAGCTCTAATGCTGACGTAATCCTAAAATAATACAATTTTTCTGATGCTTCATGAAATTAAATTTAAAAACAATGCCATTTAAATCTTGATGGACATTTGCTTCGTTGCATTTGTCTACTCCGTTCTAAGTCAATCATTGATATTTAACACAAACCCACGATTTTCTTGTCACACTCAATCACTAAATTGTCAGTGTTGGATGGAACAACGCAACGCTCAAGCAGTCACAATTCTGTCAATCGGCGTCACTTTAACCACAGTGGCGTGATCTGCGTTTCGCTTGCAGCTCGACGATCACACTTTACACAATGCGTCCAATGTGATTGGTTGGAAGCAAATATTATTTTCAAATCGATATCTGCGGCAACATTCTGAGAATCTCATCATGTTTTACTTATCTCATTTCGTGGTATTGAGAAGAGTTTCCATAATCTTCGATTATCATGTATTCTTCACGCATGCTCGATAATATGCATTTGTATGTGTCATTTATTCAAATTATTCACTAAAAAATCAGATTTATGAACGTTAGTACATTCATTAAAAGTATAAATTTTGAAACGATATCCTCCTGCTGTCGAGATAGTTTTTAAAAATGTTCTTCAATCTGATGAAAATTCATCTGGATAACAACACAATCTAGTTAAACAATTGTATATATTTTTTGATGTCTATCCCAAAAATAAAATTCTTCAGAAGCAGAGTAAAGAAAATGCCGAACAGAATGAGAGCAAGAGCACACGCTTATGAAACGTATCAGCGAATGTTTTAAGGCTTCTCATTTGAAGCCGTTAACGTGGACTGAGCCTTTTATCCCAGGGTGAAACAAACTAAAATTATTGAGTTGTCTTGTGTGTCAGAATATTGAGTCAGGTATTTGAAATGACCATCCCTGCTGACATAGTCGAGTGCATTCGTTAAATCAATAAAAGGGCGTATAATGGTATACGCTGTTGCTGACATTTATTCGAAGTAACAGGATGAGGATTATGTGAACCTTATACATGTTGGTCACTGTCAAAAAGGTTCCTCACAATGAACCACGATATTCAAATTAATAATCATAACTGAATGAGGTGTACGCACACAAGGCGCTCATGTAAGGCCAATATATTTCGTGCTCGATTTCGCATCTGATACAAACCGCCACATGTTTCTTATTGCCTGCATTCATTAGATGGAGAGCCATTGGTGAGCCTTGAGACATTGACATTGTTTTAAACATGGTAAGACATGACGTTCGTAAAACGGGATGAAATCACATGACGGGATTGCGATCATTGCCAATCATCGTTTGCGTTTCTCTGAAATTTAAACATTGTTCTGACCTTCTGCTATACCAAATGTTTCGGGTATTTTAGGATAATCTTCATTGGAAAATGGAAATTGTAGCTTCAATCAGGGACTAAGCCAAGTCGCACAATTCATAAGGAGCAGCAAGGGTTTTTCTGGAGTATTTTGATAATTCACCAATGATAACTTGATAGATGATGCCTGCATGTGTCTGAGATTAATTCCAAGCGTACTGTGAAAATGCATTGATTTTCAATTATCAATATATAAGTTGACATTTATTTATAATGTTTTGTATAAAACGGACATTTACTCGCGGTAAAGAAGAAACATTTCTATCAGGATTATAAAAATAAGTCTCATATGCATTAATTGCCAAGTTTTTGAAAAAAACATTCTAAAACCACGAATAAATTTGTGCGCATTATAAAGAGCGATTGATGTTTAATTCGAAGATGATGATAGACAATATGTCCATGGAATAACGGAAGGCATCCAGTTTGAGACTTATGAAGACAGCTTATTCCTCGAAACGTGAAATCGCATATTAACAAAAAGATACTGCATTGTTATCATTACTTGTTATCTAATATATGCTTCTCTTGCAAGCAAAGAAGAAGAACTTAGCAATATTGAAACTATTACACATTGGAACCTAGGGAGGATGCTGCAAGAGGATAACAAATTAAGGCTTCTACGATGGCGCTAGTGTGAAACTGTTCGAAAATGTAGGTAAGACGAACATGTTTAATATCCACTGCCCAAAAACATGTAGAAAGTGGTTAAACACAAGACATTAAGATACCATTCATGGGATGCATACAAATGAGCATTTTTGTTCAGGAGCAAAAACAGTGTCCAAAAATAAGAAAAGAAAAAGAAATAATCGTTTTCTTGGCATACGTTTGGTATAAACATTTTCATGGTTTTGCCTCAGCCGTCTTGAAAATTTCCTCGAATAAGCCGCCGTTAAACTTCTTATGAGTACCAAGTATACAACAAATGACGCATCGCCGGATGTGGCCTGCTCGACCAAATTAGCAAATTTAGAAATATTTATCTATATGAAACAGTTTCACTACCATCAACTCAGGTAATAAAAAGTTCAAATTTCCATCAGACGAAACTTACGACCGGATTTGCGCTGTTTTTACTAATTTGGTAGGTACAATATGCGCCTGAAACACTGAAATAATGGTGAAAAACTTGCGCTTGATTACGACTGTTGAATAAGATTGTTTTTTTTCATGACCCTAGGATTAAACACACGATACATGTCTTGATCACAACCGATTAAACTAATTGACCTCATCAACTTTGTTCTTAATTTGCTTAACGTTGCAAAATATTTGACTCAACGTTGTTGCTTTACCAGTGTTCGCACCGTACGTTCAAGGTAGATCATAGAAAAGAAAAAGGTGCATTGATGAACCCCTATTCAGTTTGCCCGAGTCCTGACAGGCTGTACTGATGTTGTTATTAGATATCGGATTATAAGATATGTTCACTTCCAAACAATTGTATTTTAACGCATTGTTCTGGAAAACGAAACGATGCATGACATTACCCTGATTCAATCCGATTTTGAGAGTATTACTGTAGTGTCGGTTTCAAAGGACCACGGCAAAATCCAATAAATTCGTATCACAGAACTGACTGTGCGAATTTATTAAAGGGTCCCACGATACACGTTAAGACACAGTGTATTAAATGTTAGGAAATATTTACTTATGTGCAAATGAGCATTGAATTGTTATTCGTGGATATGATGCAAACAAATCACAAAACGTATTCCTTGTTGAGAAATGATGTTGCAAAATTTAGTTCATGTGAATCGATTTATGAGAAACATTTATATTCAATTGATTAAAACAACCAAGTTATCAATTGAATCACATTCTGGAATTCAGATTCACCCGCAAGATCACGAATCAGTAAGCATCGAAATTTCGAATTCAAATATCAGTACATAAATGTTTGGTATTATTTAAGTTTGGATTTCAAATTTCATAATCCAAATTTTTATAAAAGGATGCATACTTCCATTTACTCATCTATCTATAAATATATAAATGAATTTATGTTTATCTTTTTTATGTATGTATCTATCTATCTATCTATATATCTATCTATTTATCTATATGTCTGTCTATCTGTCTATATATTTATCTATATGTCTCTATACCTATCTATCTATCTATCTATCTATCTATCTATCTATCTATCTATCTATCTATCTATCTATCTATCTATCTATCTATATCTATCTATCTATCTATCTATCTGTCTATCTCTCTATCTATCTATCTATCTATCTATCTATCTATCTATCTATCCATCTATATATCTATATATCTATCTATCTATCGATCAATCTATCTATCTATCAATCTAGCTATCCATCTATCTATATATCTACCTCTCTATCTATCTATCTATATGTGTATCTATCTATCTATCTATCTATCTATCTCTCTCTCTATCTTTCCATTTATCTATTCATCTATCTCTCTATCTATATATCTATCTATCTATATGTATGTATATCTATCTATCTATCTATTTATCTATTTTCTATCTATCTATCTATTTATCTATCTATCTGTCTCTTTATCTATCTAACTATCTATATTTCTATCTATCTATATATCAATCTATCTATCTATCTATCAACCAAACAATCAATCAATCAATATATCGATCTATCTATCTCTCTTTTTATCTACCTGTTTATCTATTTATCTATATGTGTATCTATCTATCTATCTATCTATCTATCTATCATTGGTATAATATATCGCCCTGCATCTTCGACGGATGCTCAAAATGACAGGGTATTAGAGGCCCTAAAATATGCCGAAAAGATGCGAAGCTCCCAATTACTGGTCATGGGGGAATTCATCCTTCATCATATTTTCAACGGATCAGATCATCCTCTACACACAACTGTTCATAAATTCCGTGAGCTGATCAACATGATTCTACTGCATAACCATGTTTGTAAATTGGCGAGTGCTTGATTATCACAACACGCAAACACATTGCACCGCAATCACAGAAAGACTTCAGTTAAACATATATCAAAATTCGCGATTTGTTGATGAACGAGCGATAAGCGATTTTAGTTTTAATCTTTGTAGTCGCACGAAAAAAGGGATCGGGCAAAGAAACTCTGCATGGTTTCAACACAGAAATACCAAGATTGATGTGTCGTGGCAACAACTTTGTGGAATCCTCAACGAAATAAACACTCTAATCAAAGTAGACAAGCAAAATTACCATCGCTTGGAAGGAAATCCTGAATTGCTTTATCGGATGGTCAATGCTCGATCGAGCGTGAAGCCAGGGGTGTTTCCTGTTCTTACTGACGATGACTCAACAGTCTCAGCGAAGGTAACAGCTGATGCTCTTGCTCGAATATATGCGAAAGTATTCAGTCCGTTAGCGATTCGATCCACTGAAGACTTACCGCCATCAACAGTGGCGCATCAGCTGAATGAGATAGAGATAAATCCAGTGAGTATACAACGACATTTGTGTCAAATGAACCCTAGAAAATCCCATGGAGCGGATGGGATCATTCCGACTATACTAAAATCCTGTGACCAGCAGCTGTCTGAACCTTTTTTTGAATTGTTTGAACATTCTCTAATTGAAGGAGTGGTGCCAACAGAGTGGAAGACTTTGGTAAGTTCACCTATCTTCAAAGGCGGTAGACGTGTAGATCCGGCAAACAACCGTCCTGTGACTCTACTTTCTGTGATATTTAAAGTTCTAGAGCGTATAATGAAAGAAAATATTGTTCATCACGTGGAATCTTGAAAAATGCTATCTGTAGCGCAGCATCGTTTTTGTGAATCTCGATCATGCTTGACAAACCTGTTGACGGTTTTAAATCACTGGACCCAAGCGGTTGACGAAGGAGCTAGAATCCACGCTTGTTATCTGCACATGTCTAAAGCTTTTGATCGAGTTGATCACTTTCGACTAATACAAAAGCTGAAGCAGATAGGTATCAGCAAAGAGCTACTCATATGGCTTGAAAGTTAACTCAGTGGGCGTTAGGCGATTGTTCGAATCAACAAGGTACTACCAAAGGCTACTGATGCTCTTAGTGGCGTACCGCGAGGTTCAGTCCTCGGGCCATTACTTTGCTTGACCTACCAGAGACGCTCGCATGCATGGTGATTCTTTTTGCTGATGAAATTAAACTTTGGACCCGGATAAAAACAATTGCGTACTGTGTACAGCTGCAACGTGATCTAGATGCTCTACACGAATGGTCGGTACGGAATAATTTGCCATTCAATATCCAAAAATGCAAGGTGTTGCAAATTGGTAAGCCATTATAATACCAATATCAATTTAGACAGATGATTTTGAGCTGGATCGAATCGAAATGGATTTTGGAGTCTGGGTATGCGGCAGCCTGAAGGTCAGCCTGCATTGTGAGGTTATCTAGAAGCCTGCTTCCAAGCATCTAGCTATACTGCGACGGATTTTCAGAACCTTCTCGCCTGGAATGTTGCCCACCATCATGAACGCTTATATAATTTCAACCATGGAACATGCATCACAAGCTTGGACTTCCTGGTTAAAAAAGGATATAATACTGCTCGACAAAATATAACATCGCGCAACCAAACTCGTAAGAGGTTTCCAGAAACTAACGTACGAGGAACGATTGCAAAAACTGAGGCTCCCCACTTCCCTTCAAAAAAGCCATCGAGGCAATGTGATACTAACATATAAAATATTAAATATCCCACATCATCCCTTGAAACATTTATTAGAATACCGTGAGTTACGTCATACACGCAGTCACTCAGCGACACCGCAAATTCCCCACTCATGTATCAGCTGTCGCCGATATTTTTATTGTGTACGTGTCTGTTTCATTTGGAATTCCCTCCCCAAAACTCTTGTCATCTCTCCCAGCATCGGAAAGTTTATTCAAAATTGGGATACTTATTTGTTGTATAACGATTTGACGACACCTGTGTATTGACTCATGGTAACTATACAACTTGACTATACTTGACATTACATGTTTATTTTATACCTATTTCCTGAACGTATATCTACTATGATATTGTAATCGTGAATCTATGTGCTTTTTGTGACCATATATTTTTGAATCTCGAATCTTCATAGCAAACCCAACTTAATGAGGTCAATGCTAATAAAATACATTCTTGTTTCCTTTTAGGACTAACTGTTTCTTGTTGAAAACGTGGTCGTATAATCCAGGAATCAATGATACGAAGTTTTATGTTCTCCGTAGTATTAATTCGATTCGAAAAATCCCATTGGGATTATGACTGAATTGTAATACTGCAGTTAGACAGCATTTTATCTGCTGAAGGTTGCCTAGATTCCAGTGATTGGTATTTATTGTATGAGATCGAAATATCTATTACACCATCAAATGTTTTTTCCCAGTCATTTTAATTCTAGATGCTATCCTACATTCCATGGTCTCAGTTTCCGATTTCATAATACTGAATTAGAACATGTAACCAATTTAGGCTCAAAATAGAAGGTGTTTCCTGCAGTGTGATATGGGGTACCACGCTTATTGTTGGAATTAATGCCTAGCATGTTCTCGTGAAAGTCCTGATGTTCGACAGCTACATCTCGTCAAACGTGTATGATCAGAATTACAAACAAAATAACGATAATTTATCTCAACACTTTAAACATTACTGAAATTTATTATCAACTATTTACGTTTAATGCGATATTTCTACGGTCAATTTAATTCCGTGCCTTAATTTTAAACAACTTAATTATCGAGGGTGTATTATGCATTTGAATTGAGGTTTGTTTGATGTCAAATGTTTAAAACACCGAACAATGAATTAAAACGCCGTTAACATTGATTAATAGTTCATAAACATTTCTTTATTTCTGTATTTGACCGCAATTTTCTGAATTCTGTCAAATTTTTCACTTTTACAATTCTCTCAAACTTTATTTATTTACATCACGATTAGGAATAGGTGAGTATGTACTGAATGAATATATAAATATTGAACATTTTCGGAGTGGATATTTCGTCAAGACTTTAGAGAAAACCTTAGTCAGAAAAACGAATTAGCCTTCGATGTGAATTTTTCATATACGGTATTATACTACTAAACGTTTGTGGAGAGCAGTAAACACTCTTGACACTTGAAAGCAGATCAGTTTTCATAAGAAGATTTGTGGCTGAGTCGTCAAGCGACTATCTTGTTTGTCTGGGGTGGTAGGCATCATAGGAACATTCACAAACTCCCAGTGGTGTATTCATGAAAGTCGTCGGGTATGAGAACAAACTGGAAGGAAGCAAGCATAACCTTCTCACTAGTAGGTGGATTGATAAACTAGTGCGTTTCTCACGATTTGATTCATAACCATATTTAACTTTGTATATAGATCAAGCAAATAAAACAGTACATTGAGCAACGTATTTCATCATTCAAATCCCCAACATCGGGGCATATTTGAGTGGAAAATCGATACTAGTATCCAAATAAATACGCATGAATGGAAGATTTGCTATGTTGCTTTGTCAATATAAACTAGTGTTCTCATATAAACACACGTGGAGCAGTTACATACATACCATTCCGATGGACATCATTGAGCGCCGTCATGATTTGGGAGCTTAACATCGGATCCAACCGTACACACTCCGGTTCAGTGTAAAGAGATAGAGACTTGTCAAAAATTTTATCGCAAGACTTTTATGATATCCGGTCAGGCATACTCGTATGTAGGAGCTGGACACGTTGAAGCTTGAGAGGTTCTAGGGAAAAACGCAACGCTGTGCTATAGAAAATAATGAAGTGTACATAGACTGACATTGATAAATTAAATTTAGGAAAAGCTTTCCAGAAACCAATCAACAGGTACGCACTCTGGTTTCATCCTAAAGTTAGCAAGCATCTTGTTGTACCGCATTGATTGGTGAAGTGGTTTGTTATTTCTTTCAAGGACTACCAATGCTCCTTGATAGTTTAGTCAAGATTCATGATCACCAGGAACTCTGGCATTGAAATCAAATTATACCGCCAAATTAGTTTTTACGCAATTCTCGTGGGCGTAACGAGGATGATGAGTGACTTTATAATGACATTGCATAAAAGTTGTGTTATTCCGTCAGCACTGCAACACTGAGTTTAAGTGCAAATGTGTTTGATGCCAGTGTTGCATGTGCTGCTACGTTTTTGAGATGTATTTCGTAGCAATCCCAACTTGATGGAATCAATGCTGATGGAATATGTCCTTTTTTCCATTTTATTACTACCTGTTTCATGTTATAAATACAGCACCATATCTGCTAGTTGTTGCTTAGATTTCGGTGTTTGGTATTAATATAATAGATCTGAAGGTCTCTCTCAGCTTCGAAAGGTTCCTCCGGTTACTTCATTCCTAAATTCTATCCTGCATCCGCTGCTCTTAGTTCTATTTTTCATAATATAGAAATAAAACGTACACCGTTTGTTGCTCAGGATCAGAAACATTTTTTTCAGTGTGATATGGTAAAGCAGCTATTGTTATTGCAACAAAAGTTGTACTTACTCCACAAAATTAAAACGAAGTGAACTGGTGATATGAAACATATGAAGCACGATTTCCATCCAGACTTTTAGAAGACGAGTTTTGTTGTACTGTATATTGCTTAACTGGACCCGAGCTCATGCCTGAATTCCGAACATGACTACTAATGTTTTTTCGTGAAGGGAAATAATAGTTTACATTAAACTACATAGAATGCGAAGTGATACTTGCACGATTGAAATGAATCGTGGCAATAGTGGAGAGTTTTAGGCACTCTCCATTTCACTAGAGACATTTCCGTTGGGGAAACCAGGGAGACGTGTATCGACAAGTAACTGGACGTGGTTGGTGATGATGCAACACAAACGTTTTGGTTTTGGTTTAAATGTGAGCATATACCCGAAACCACTCCGTCAATCACAACCACTGTACCTAACGTTTAAATTGGCTATCAATGGTATTTTTATGTTTACAAAAATAGCACATATATGTCTAGTAAATTCTTACCCAGACATATCAAAACCGCGTTTTAATTTGACACGAATGTTTTGTTAAAATTTGTCTATTAATATTCGTCACTTCATTCCAATCCTTAAATTAATATGGATCAACAAAATTTATTGTAATAAATGTTTCGAGCATTATGTTCCTCAACTTGCAAATGCAGCTCAAAATTTCGTTATTTTCGAAGAGAAAGAGATCAGAAGATTACGAATTCAAAAACATTTTTAATTTCCAACAATTTACTATAATTCTAAATGTGGGAGACTATCAAGCTACATGTAAACATTCAGTGTATAACTGAATTATCTTGAGTTGATCAAAACTTCGTTATAATGGTCGCACTAATTTTTTGTTGAAATCATATCAACGAATTAGTGAAGGTACTTACAATTATTAATCTATTAAATAATATAAACGTTTCGCACATTTGGCAACACTTGCTCCACACGCACCGCACTGCCGGTTACGTGCAGTTTGCACTCAACAGCTATAAGCAGTACGATCAGGATTCCAATCCGCATGAACCAGGGGAGAAATCATAAAGACGTAGCGCTTGTATGACACTGTTGGATAATGTTGGTAAGAATTATCTGCCTAATCACTTTAGGAAAAACTGCCGTGGATAAGTTTAGACCCATTATGCATGAACAACAAAGCGAATCTGCATGCATTAACATCACGCACACTCCAGGTTCGCTCTGTTTGGACCCATCAGTTTTGTACAACGAACCTTTTCAATTATAACGTGCCTAATCATATGTAGATGGGGTTAGTTCATTCTCGTTAACAAACACGGTCAATCGAGTTACGCAACCACACCTCTGGATCGTTAAAATGAGTATCTTCTCGTTCATTTTTCCGTTTTTTTATTTTTAAATATATTTCGAGTCTATAAAATTATTACTATTTCCCCATGTCACTCCAGCTGCTTCACGTACAAACGTTGGTAAGCTCTTTTAAACTTCAATTTCGTGTCCAGTTTTATTTTAAGAAATCCCTTCTATTGTGAAATAACAAAACGATGAGTTTTCTGACGGAATGCGTTGGCAAATTTGTGTGTATTTAACTCTATGGATTGACGTGCACGATTGAAATGGACTAAAGACACAAATAAATAGCCATAGGCACTCTCCCTGTTACTAGAAACACTTCCGTTGAGCGAAACAAGGGGACGTTTAGTGATGTGGTTGGTGATGGCTATAGGTAGCACGCGGTTATGGATTTCGTTTAAATATGAGAATATCCTAGGAACCACTGAATCCATGAAAACCTATGTACCCGTTTTTCCAATATACTCTCAATGTAATTGATATATTTGGAAAAATAGTACATTAATCAATCTACTAAATGTTTACATAGACAACGAACCACGGTTTCGTAACTGGACATGAATGTTTTGTTGAAAGTTGTCCGTTAATTTTTGTGACTTCATTCTATTTCACTAACGAAATTGGCTAAAAACATTCATTTTTATAATAGTTCCGAACCTTATGTTTCTAATGATGCCAACATAGTTCAATCTTTGAATACGATAAACGTTTTTCACATCTGCTAGCAATTCCTGCATGTCATCGCTACGGCCAGTATCGTTCAGTTTGCACTCAACCAGTATTAGCAGGATCCCCATGCGCATGAAACAGTAGAGAAATGGTAAACAATTTGCGCTTGTATGCCACTGTTGCATAAGGTTGATACGAACTTCCTTTTAATTCGTATATGGAAAAACACACAGCAATAAGTTTTAACCCATCTAAACTGAAAAATTAAAACTATACGAACTGGTAAAATGGAAATTTTGAAGCACGGATTTACGAGCAGAAGTTTACTATTCATTTGCTAAGAGGACCTGAGTTTATATATATACTCCGAGTTGGAATGCTAGAGTTTTTTCATGAACGGAAATATAATTTACCATTTAACTCCTTAGATTTATTCGAACGATTGTACTTGACTCAAGGCACCAATAGAGAGCCTTAGGCACTCTCCCTGTCACTTCGTAAAATCGCATATTAAAAAAAGATATTTCATTAATTTCTAACCAATATTTGCTCCCCTTGCAAACAAAGGAGAAAAGCTGAGCATTGTTGAAAATATTACACATTTGAGCCAAGGGAGAAAGCTGCAAGAGGATAACAAATTAACGCGCTAGTGTGAAACTGTTTGATAACGTAGGTAAAGCGAACCTGTTTAATCTCCACTGCCCAAAAACATGTAGAAAGTGGTTAAACCGAAGACATTGAGATACCATTCATAGGAAGCGTGCGATTGGAATCCATACAAATGAGCAGTTTTGTTCAGGAGCAAAAACAGTGTACACAAATAAGAAAAGAAGAAGAAATAATCGTTTTCTTGGCATACGTTTGCTATAAACATTTTCATGGTTTTGCCTCAGCCGTCTTGAAAATTTCCTCGAATAAGCCGCCGTTGAACTTCTTATGGGTACCAAGTATACAACAAATGACGCATCGCATGATGTGGCCTGCTCGGCCAAATTATCAAATCTCGAAATATTCATCTATATGAAACAGTTTGAGTACCATCAACTCAGGTGATAAAAAGTCCAAATTTCAATCAGACAAAACTTACGACCGGTTTTGCGCTGTTTGTAGTAATCTGGTAGGTACAATATGCGCATAAAACACTGAAATAATGGTGAAAAACTTGCGCTTGATTACGACTGTTGAATAAGATTGTTTTTTTTCATGACCCTAGGATTAAACACACGATACATGTTTTGATCACAACCGATTAAACTAATTGACCTCATCAACTTTGTTCTTAATTTGCTTAACGTTGCAAAATATTTGACTCAACGTTGTTGCTTTACCAGTGTTCGCACCGTACGTTCAAGGTAGATCATACAAATGGAAACGGTGCATTGATGATTTCCCATTCAGTTTGCCCGAGTCCTGACAGGCTGTATTGATGCTGTTATTAGATTTCGGATTAGAAGATATGTTCACTTCCAAACAATTGTATTTTAACGCATTGTTCTGGAAAACGAAACGATGCATGACATTACCCTGATTCAATCCGATTTTGAGAGTATTACTGTAGTGTCGGTTTCAAAGGACCACGGCAAAATCCAATAAATTCGTATCACAGAACTGACTGTGCGAATTTATTAAAGGGTCCCACGATACACGTTAAGGCACAGTGTAATAAATGTCAGGAAATATTCACTTATGTGCAAGTGAGCATTGAATTGTTATTCGTGGATATGATGCAAACAAATCACAAAACGTATTCCTTGTTGAGAAATAATGTTGCAAAATTTAGTTCATGTGAATCGATTTATGAGAAACATTTATATTCAATTGATTAAAAAAACCAAGCTAACAATTATATCACATTCTGGAATTCAGATTCTCCCGCGAAATCACGAATGAGTAAGCATCGAAATTTCGAATTCAAATATCAGTACATAAATGTTTGGTATTATTTAAGTTTGGATTTCAAATTTCATAATCCAAATTTTATAAAACGATGCATACTTCCATTTACTCATCTATCCATAAATGTATAAATGAATTTATGTTTATCTTTTTTATGTATCTATCTATCTATCTATCTATCTATATATCTATCTATTTATCTATATGTCTGTCTATCTGTCTATATATTTATCTATATGTCTCTATACCTATCTATCTATCTATATATCTATCTATCTATCTATCTATCTATCTATCTATCTATCTATCTGTCTATCTATCTATATCTATCTATCTATCTATCTATCTGTCTATCTCTCTATCTATCTATCTATCTATCTATCTATCTATCTATCTATCCATCTATATATCTATATATCTATCTATCTATCGATCAATCTATCTATCTATCAATCTAGCTATCCATCTATCTATATATCTACCTCTCTATCTATCTATCTATATGTGTATCTATCTATCTATCTATCTATCTATCTCTCTCTCTATCTTTCCATTTATCTATTCATCTATCTCTCTATCTATATATCTATCTATCTATATGTATGTATATCTATCTATCTATCTATTTATCTATTTTCTATCTATCTATCTATTTATCTATCTATCTGTCTCTTTATCTATCTAACTATCTATATTTCTATCTATCTATATATCAATCTATCTATCTATCTATCAACCAAACAATCAATCAATCAATATATCGATCTATCTATCTCTCTTTTTATCTACCTGTTTATCTATTTATCTATATGTGTATCTATCTATCTATCTATCTATCTATCTATCATTGGTATAATATATCGCCCTGCATCTTCGACGGATGCTCAAAATGACAGGGTATTAGAGGCCCTAAAATATGCCGAAAAGATGCGAAGCTCCCAATTACTGGTCATGGGGGAATTCATCCTTCATCATATTTTCAACGGATCAGATCATCCTCTACACACAACTGTTCATAAATTCCGTGAGCTGATCAACATGATTCTACTGCATAACCATGTTTGTAAATTGGCGAGTGCTTGATTATCACAACACGCAAACACATTGCACCGCAATCACAGAAAGACTTCAGTTAAACATATATCAAAATTCGCGATTTGTTGATGAACGAGCGATAAGCGATTTTAGTTTTAATCTTTGTAGTCGCACGAAAAAAGGGATCGGGCAAAGAAACTCTGCATGGTTTCAACACAGAAATACCAAGATTGATGTGTCGTGGCAACAACTTTGTGGAATCCTCAACGAAATAAACACTCTAATCAAAGTAGACAAGCAAAATTACCATCGCTTGGAAGGAAATCCTGAATTGCTTTATCGGATGGTCAATGCTCGATCGAGCGTGAAGCCAGGGGTGTTTCCTGTTCTTACTGACGATGACTCAACAGTCTCAGCGAAGGTAACAGCTGATGCTCTTGCTCGAATATATGCGAAAGTATTCAGTCCGTTAGCGATTCGATCCACTGAAGACTTACCGCCATCAACAGTGGCGCATCAGCTGAATGAGATAGAGATAAATCCAGTGAGTATACAACGACATTTGTGTCAAATGAACCCTAGAAAATCCCATGGAGCGGATGGGATCATTCCGACTATACTAAAATCCTGTGACCAGCAGCTGTCTGAACCTTTTTTTGAATTGTTTGAACATTCTCTAATTGAAGGAGTGGTGCCAACAGAGTGGAAGACTTTGGTAAGTTCACCTATCTTCAAAGGCGGTAGACGTGTAGATCCGGCAAACAACCGTCCTGTGACTCTACTTTCTGTGATATTTAAAGTTCTAGAGCGTATAATGAAAGAAAATATTGTTCATCACGTGGAATCTTGAAAAATGCTATCTGTAGCGCAGCATGGTTTTTGTGAATCTCGATCATGCTTGACAAACCTGTTGACGGTTTTAAATCACTGGACCCAAGCGGTTGACGAAGGAGCTAGCATCCACGCTTGTTATCTGCACATGTCTAAAGCTTTTGATCGAGTTGATCACTTTCGACTAATACAATAGCTGAAGCAGATAGGTATCAGCAAAGAGCTACTGATATGGCTTGAAACTTAACTCAGTGGGCGTTAGGCGATCGTTCGAATCAACAAGGTACTACCACAGGCTACTGATGCTCTTAGTGGCGTACCGCGAGGTTCAGTCCTCGGGCCAGTACTTTGCTTGACCTACCAGAGACGCTGGCATGCATGGTGATTCTTTTTGGTGATGAAATCAAACTTTGGACCTGGATAAAAACAATTGCGTACTGTGTACAGCTGCAACGTGATCTAGATGCTCTACACGAATGGTCGGTACGGAATAATTTGCCATTCAATATCCAAAAATGCAAGGTGTTGCAAATTGGTAAGCCATTATAATACCAATATCAATTTAGACAGATGATTTTGAGCTGGATCGAATCGAAATGGATTTTGGAGTCTGGGTATGCGGCAGCCTGAAGGTCAGCCTGCATTGTGAGGTTATCTAGAAGCCTGCTTCCAAGCATCTAGCTATACTGCGACGGATTTTCAGAACCTTCTCGCCTGGAATGTTGCCCACCATCATGAACGCTTATATAATTTCAACCATGGAACATGCATCACAAGCTTGGACTTCCTGGTTAAAAAAGGATATAATACTGCTCGACAAAATATAACATCGCGCAACCAAACTCGTAAGAGGTTTCCAGAAACTAACGTACGAGGAACGATTGCAAAAACTGAGGCTCCCCACTTCCCTTCAAAAAAGCCATCGAGGCAATGTGATACTAACATATAAAATATTAAATATCCCACATCATCCCTTGAAACATTTATTAGAATACCGTGAGTTACGTCATACACGCAGTCACTCAGCGACACCGCAAATTCCCCACTCATGTATCAGCTGTCGCCGATATTTTTATTGTGTACGTGTCTGTTTCATTTGGAATTCCCTCCCCAAAACTCTTGTCATCTCTCCCAGCATCGGAAAGTTTATTCAAAATTGGGATACTTATTTGTTGTACAACGATTTGACGACACCTGTGTATTGACTCGTGGTAACTATACAACTTGACTATACTTGACATTACATGTTTATTTTATACCTATTTCCTGAACGAATATCTACTATGATATTGTAATCGTGAATCTATGTGCTTTTTGTGACCATAAATTCTTGAATCTTGAATCTTCATAGCAAACACAACTTAATGAGGTCAATGCTAATAAAATACATTCTTGTTTCCTTTTATGACTACCTGTTTGTTGTTAAAAACGTGGTCGTATAATCCAGGAATCAATGATACGAAGTTTTATGTTCTCCGTAGTATTAATTCGATTCGAAAAATCCCATTGGGATTATGACTGAATTGTAATACGAATGAACGTACAAGGAAAGTATGCCGCAGTTAGACAGCATTTTATCTGCTGAAGGTTGCCTAGATTCCAGTGATTGGTATTTATTGTATGAGATCGAAATATCTATTACACGATCAAATGTTTTTTCCCAGTCGTTTTATTTCTAGATGCTATCCTACATTCCATGGTCTCAGTTTCCGATTTCGTAATACTGAATTAGAACATGTAACCAATTTAGGCTCAAAATAGAAGATGTTTCCTGCAGTGTGATATAAGATACCACGCTCATTGTTGGAATAAATGCCTAACATGTTCTCTTAAATGTCCTGATGTTCGACACCTACATCTCGTCAACCGTGTATGATCATAATTCCAAACAAAAGAACAATAATTTATCTCAACACTTTAAACATAACTGAAATTTATTATCAACTATTACGTTTAATGCGATATTTCTACGGTCAATTTAATTCCGTGTCTTAATTTTAAACAACTTAATTATCAAAGGTGTATTATGCATTTGAATTGAGGTTTGTTTGATGTCAAATGTTTAAAACACCGAACAATGAATTAAAACGCCGTTAACATTGATTAATAGTTCATAAACATTTCTTTATTTCTGTATTTGACCGCAATTTTCTGAATTCTGTCAAATTTTTCACTTTTACAATTCTCTCAAACTTTATTTATTTACATCACGATTAGGAATAGGTGAGTATGTACTGAATGAATATATAAATATTGAACATTTTCGGAGTGGATATTTCGTCAAGACTTTAGAGAAAACCTTAGTCAGAAAAACGAATTAGCCTTCGATGTGAATTTTTCATATACGGTATTATACTACTAAACGTTTGTGGAGAGCAGTAAACACTCTTGACACTTGAAAGCAGATCAGTTTTCATAAGAAGATTTGTGGCTGAGTCGTCAAGCGACTATCTTGTTTGTCTGGGGTGGTAGGCATCATAGGAACATTCACAAACTCCCAGTGGTGTATTCATGAAAGTCGTCGGGTATGAGAACAAACTGGAAGGAAGCAAGCATAACCTTCTCACTAGTAGGTGGATTGATAAACTAGTGCGTTTCTCACGATTTGATTCATAACCATATTTAACTTTGTATATAGATCAAGCAAATAAAACAGTACATTGAGCAACGTATTTCATCATTCAAATCCCCAACATCGGGGCATATTTGAGTGGAAAATCGATACTAGTATCCAAATAAATACGCATGAATGGAAGATTTGCTATGTTGCTTTGTCAATATAAACTAGTGTTCTCATATAAACACACGTGGAGCAGTTACATACATACCATTCCGATGGACATCATTGAGCGCCGTCATGATTTGGGAGCTTAACATCGGATCCAACCGTACACACTCCGGTTCAGTGTAAAGAGATAGAGACTTGTCAAAAATTTTATCGCAAGACTTTTATGATATCCGGTCAGGCATACTCGTATGTAGGAGCTGGACACGTTGAAGCTTGAGAGGTTCTAGGGAAAAACGCAACGCTGTGCTATAGAAAATAATGAAGTGTACATAGACTGACATTGATAAATTAAATTTAGGAAAAGCTTTCCAGAAACCAATCAACAGGTACGCACTCTGGTTTCATCCTAAAGTTAGCAAGCATCTTGTTGTACCGCATTGATTGGTGAAGTGGTTTGTTATTTCTTTCAAGGACTACCAATGCTCCTTGATAGTTTAGTCAAGATTCATGATCACCAGGAACTCTGGCATTGAAATCAAATTATACCGCCAAATTAGTTTTTACGCAATTCTCGTGGGCGTAACGAGGATGATGAGTGACTTTATAATGACATTGCATAAAAGTTGTGTTATTCCGTCAGCACTGCAACACTGAGTTTAAGTGCAAATGTGTTTGATGCCAGTGTTGCATGTGCTGCTACGTTTTTGAGATGTATTTCGTAGCAATCCCAACTTGATGGAATCAATGCTGATGGAATATGTCCTTTTTTCCATTTTATTACTACCTGTTTCATGTTATAAATACAGCACCATATCTGCTAGTTGTTGCTTAGATTTCGGTGTTTGGTATTAATATAATAGATCTGAAGGTCTCTCTCAGCTTCGAAAGGTTCCTCCGGTTACTTCATTCCTAAATTCTATCCTGCATCCGCTGCTCTTAGTTCTATTTTTCATAATATAGAAATAAAACGTACACCGTTTGTTGCTCAGGATCAGAAACATTTTTTTCAGTGTGATATGGTAAAGCAGCTATTGTTATTGCAACAAAAGTTGTACTTACTCCACAAAATTAAAACGAAGTGAACTGGTGATATGAAACATATGAAGCACGATTTCCATCCAGACTTTTAGAAGACGAGTTTTGTTGTACTGTATATTGCTTAACTGGACCCGAGCTCATGCCTGAATTCCGAACATGACTACTAATGTTTTTTCGTGAAGGGAAATAATAGTTTACATTAAACTACATAGAATGCGAAGTGATACTTGCACGATTGAAATGAATCGTGGCAATAGTGGAGAGTTTTAGGCACTCTCCATTTCACTAGAGACATTTCCGTTGGGGAAACCAGGGAGACGTGTATCGACAAGTAACTGGACGTGGTTGGTGATGATGCAACACAAACGTTTTGGTTTTGGTTTAAATGTGAGCATATACCCGAAACCACTCCGTCAATCACAACCACTGTACCTAACGTTTAAATTGGCTATCAATGGTATTTTTATGTTTACAAAAATAGCACATATATGTCTAGTAAATTCTTACCCAGACATATCAAAACCGCGTTTTAATTTGACACGAATGTTTTGTTAAAATTTGTCTATTAATATTCGTCACTTCATTCCAATCCTTAAATTAATATGGATCAACAAAATTTATTGTAATAAATGTTTCGAGCATTATGTTCCTCAACTTGCAAATGCAGCTCAAAATTTCGTTATTTTCGAAGAGAAAGAGATCAGAAGATTACGAATTCAAAAACATTTTTAATTTCCAACAATTTACTATAATTCTAAATGTGGGAGACTATCAAGCTACATGTAAACATTCAGTGTATAACTGAATTATCTTGAGTTGATCAAAACTTCGTTATAATGGTCGCACTAATTTTTTGTTGAAATCATATCAACGAATTAGTGAAGGTACTTACAATTATTAATCTATTAAATAATATAAACGTTTCGCACATTTGGCAACACTTGCTCCACACGCACCGCACTGCCGGTTACGTGCAGTTTGCACTCAACAGCTATAAGCAGTACGATCAGGATTCCAATCCGCATGAACCAGGGGAGAAATCATAAAGACGTAGCGCTTGTATGACACTGTTGGATAATGTTGGTAAGAATTATCTGCCTAATCACTTTAGGAAAAACTGCCGTGGATAAGTTTAGACCCATTATGCATGAACAACAAAGCGAATCTGCATGCATTAACATCACGCACACTCCAGGTTCGCTCTGTTTGGACCCATCAGTTTTGTACAACGAACCTTTTCAATTATAACGTGCCTAATCATATGTAGATGGGGTTAGTTCATTCTCGTTAACAAACACGGTCAATCGAGTTACGCAACCACACCTCTGGATCGTTAAAATGAGTATCTTCTCGTTCATTTTTCCGTTTTTTTATTTTTAAATATATTTCGAGTCTATAAAATTATTACTATTTCCCCATGTCACTCCAGCTGCTTCACGTACAAACGTTGGTAAGCTCTTTTAAACTTCAATTTCGTGTCCAGTTTTATTTTAAGAAATCCCTTCTATTGTGAAATAACAAAACGATGAGTTTTCTGACGGAATGCGTTGGCAAATTTGTGTGTATTTAACTCTATGGATTGACGTGCACGATTGAAATGGACTAAAGACACAAATAAATAGCCATAGGCACTCTCCCTGTTACTAGAAACACTTCCGTTGAGCGAAACAAGGGGACGTTTAGTGATGTGGTTGGTGATGGCTATAGGTAGCACGCGGTTATGGATTTCGTTTAAATATGAGAATATCCTAGGAACCACTGAATCCATGAAAACCTATGTACCCGTTTTTCCAATATACTCTCAATGTAATTGATATATTTGGAAAAATAGTACATTAATCAATCTACTAAATGTTTACATAGACAACGAACCACGGTTTCGTAACTGGACATGAATGTTTTGTTGAAAGTTGTCCGTTAATTTTTGTGACTTCATTCTATTTCACTAACGAAATTGGCTAAAAACATTCATTTTTATAATAGTTCCGAACCTTATGTTTCTAATGATGCCAACATATTTCAATCTTTGAATACGATAAACGTTTTTCACATCTGCTAGCAATTCCTGCATGTCATCCCTACGGCCAGTTTCGTTCAGTTTGCACTCACCCAGAATTAGCAGGATCCCCATGCGCATGAAACAGTAGAGAAATGGTAAACAATTTGCGCTTGTATGCCACTGTTGCATAAGGTTGATACGAACTTCCTTTTAATTCGTATATGGAAAAACACACAGCAATAAGTTTTAACCCATCTAAACTGAAAAATTAAAACTATACGAACTGGTAAAATGGAAATTTTGAAGCACGGATTTACGAGCAGAAGTTTACTATTCATTTGCTAAGAGGACCTGAGTTTATATATATACTCCGAGTTGGAATGCTAGAGTTTTTTCATGAACGGAAATATAATTTACCATTTAACTCCTTAGATTTATTCGAACGATTGTACTTGACTCAAGGCACCAATAGAGAGCCTTAGGCACTCTCCCTGTCACTTCGTAAAATCGCATATTAAAAAAAGATATTTCATTAATTTCTAACCAATATTTGCTCCCCTTGCAAACAAAGGAGAAAAGCTGAGCATTGTTGAAAATATTACACATTTGAGCCAAGGGAGAAAGCTGCAAGAGGATAACAAATTAACGCGCTAGTGTGAAACTGTTTGATAACGTAGGTAAAGCGAACCTGTTTAATCTCCACTGCCCAAAAACATGTAGAAAGTGGTTAAACCGAAGACATTGAGATACCATTCATAGGAAGCGTGCGATTGGAATCCATACAAATGAGCAGTTTTGTTCAGGAGCAAAAACAGTGTACACAAATAAGAAAAGAAGAAGAAATAATCGTTTTCTTGGCATACGTTTGCTATAAACATTTTCATGGTTTTGCCTCAGCCGTCTTGAAAATTTCCTCGAATAAGCCGCCGTTGAACTTCTTATGGGTACCAAGTATACAACAAATGACGCATCGCATGATGTGGCCTGCTCGGCCAAATTATCAAATCTCGAAATATTCATCTATATGAAACAGTTTGAGTACCATCAACTCAGGTGATAAAAAGTCCAAATTTCAATCAGACAAAACTTACGACCGGTTTTGCGCTGTTTGTAGTAATCTGGTAGGTACAATATGCGCATAAAACACTGAAATAATGGTGAAAAACTTGCGCTTGATTACGACTGTTGAATAAGATTGTTTTTTTTCATGACCCTAGGATTAAACACACGATACATGTTTTGATCACAACCGATTAAACTAATTGACCTCATCAACTTTGTTCTTAATTTGCTTAACGTTGCAAAATATTTGACTCAACGTTGTTGCTTTACCAGTGTTCGCACCGTACGTTCAAGGTAGATCATACAAATGGAAACGGTGCATTGATGATTTCCCATTCAGTTTGCCCGAGTCCTGACAGGCTGTATTGATGCTGTTATTAGATTTCGGATTAGAAGATATGTTCACTTCCAAACAATTGTATTTTAACGCATTGTTCTGGAAAACGAAACGATGCATGACATTACCCTGATTCAATCCGATTTTGAGAGTATTACTGTAGTGTCGGTTTCAAAGGACCACGGCAAAATCCAATAAATTCGTATCACAGAACTGACTGTGCGAATTTATTAAAGGGTCCCACGATACACGTTAAGGCACAGTGTAATAAATGTCAGGAAATATTCACTTATGTGCAAGTGAGCATTGAATTGTTATTCGTGGATATGATGCAAACAAATCACAAAACGTATTCCTTGTTGAGAAATAATGTTGCAAAATTTAGTTCATGTGAATCGATTTATGAGAAACATTTATATTCAATTGATTAAAAAAACCAAGCTAACAATTATATCACATTCTGGAATTCAGATTCTCCCGCGAAATCACGAATGAGTAAGCATCGAAATTTCGAATTCAAATATCAGTACATAAATGTTTGGTATTATTTAAGTTTGGATTTCAAATTTCATAATCCAAATTTTATAAAACGATGCATACTTCCATTTACTCATCTATCCATAAATGTATAAATGAATTTATGTTTATCTTTTTTATGTATCTATCTATCTATCTATCTATCTATATATCTATCTATTTATCTATATGTCTGTCTATCTGTCTATATATTTATCTATATGTCTCTATACCTATCTATCTATCTATATATCTATCTATCTATCTATCTATCTATCTATCTATCTATCTATCTGTCTATCTATCTATATCTATCTATCTATCTATCTATCTGTCTATCTCTCTATCTATCTATCTATCTATCTATCTATCTATCTATCTATCCATCTCTCTATCTTTCCATTTATCTATTCATCTATCTCTCTATCTATATATCTATCTATCTATATGTATGTATATCTATCTATCTATCTATTTATCTATTTTCTATCTATCTATCTATTTATCTATCTATCTGTCTCTTTATCTATCTAACTATCTATATTTCTATCTATCTATATATCAATCTATCTATCTATCTATCAACCAAACAATCAATCAATCAATATATCGATCTATCTATCTCTCTTTTTATCTACCTGTTTATCTATTTATCTATATGTGTATCTATCTATCTATCTATCTATCTATCTATCATTGGTATAATATATCGCCCTGCATCTTCGACGGATGCTCAAAATGACAGGGTATTAGAGGCCCTAAAATATGCCGAAAAGATGCGAAGCTCCCAATTACTGGTCATGGGGGAATTCATCCTTCATCATATTTTCAACGGATCAGATCATCCTCTACACACAACTGTTCATAAATTCCGTGAGCTGATCAACATGATTCTACTGCATAACCATGTTTGTAAATTGGCGAGTGCTTGATTATCACAACACGCAAACACATTGCACCGCAATCACAGAAAGACTTCAGTTAAACATATATCAAAATTCGCGATTTGTTGATGAACGAGCGATAAGCGATTTTAGTTTTAATCTTTGTAGTCGCACGAAAAAAGGGATCGGGCAAAGAAACTCTGCATGGTTTCAACACAGAAATACCAAGATTGATGTGTCGTGGCAACAACTTTGTGGAATCCTCAACGAAATAAACACTCTAATCAAAGTAGACAAGCAAAATTACCATCGCTTGGAAGGAAATCCTGAATTGCTTTATCGGATGGTCAATGCTCGATCGAGCGTGAAGCCAGGGGTGTTTCCTGTTCTTACTGACGATGACTCAACAGTCTCAGCGAAGGTAACAG
>JACCGJ010006968.1:0-35825 GCA_013407085.1 Atriophallophorus winterbourni | reverse complement strand
CGTACTTTCCACACGTTCTTGCTTCCGAATAACCGGAAAGTAAGGTAGGGTTTCTCTTCACCAGCACGGTGAGAGGTAAGCTATTCAGGAAACAATGCAATAATATGCGTGAACAATGTGTGGTGTATGAAATCACTAGCCTAGTTGAGGTAAAGTGAAACAGTCATATACTGCATGTGGGCTAATTTACTGTCAAGTTGTCCAGGCCTAGACAGATATGATAAAAATGTAAAAATACGTTTTTTTTGTTTCTTTTTTAGTTTTTTATTAGACAATATGCGGAAATATGATAGACCATTTAACGTCTAATTCCCTTTTAAAGCTCAACACATTTTGGAGGCTTACTATACAATCTGGGAGCTTGTTCCAGAAGTTGACCACACGGTTGCTGAAAAAGTGCTCACGTGCCAGCAACCTGGGCCTACTCTTAAGAAGTTTCATAGAATTACCTCTTGTAGCTGCTTTAGGTGCAAGTTTAAGGATTTCAGTAATATTATCACCTGTAAGACCCTTTAGAATCTTGAAGGCTTCTATTAGGTCACCTCGCAGCCGCCGTCTCTTTAGTGAGAACAAACCAAGGTCCTTGAGTCTAGCCTCATAAGTTTTACCTGCCTGACCCTCAACCATCCTAGTCGCAAGGCGCTGAACCCTTTCGAGACATGCTATATCCTTTTTTAAGTACGGTGCCCAGGATTGAACGCAGTACTCCAAGTGAGGCCGCACGACTACTTTGTAGAAGGGGATGAAGATTGAAGGTTTTCGGCAAGATAACGCTGAGCGAAGTCTGAACAATTCTCTGCGAGCCTTGTTTGCAGCTTCGGCACATTGAGTAGCCCATTTAAAATCGCCTGTTATAGTAATGCCAAGATCCTTCACTTTCTGAGCAGTCGCTATTCTGATAGTTCCTTCACCAACTTCTAGTTGGGTTTTCGCTAAATCAGTCGTCAGAAGACAGCTTTTCCCCAAGTTTAGTTGCAAGTCCCAGGTCTTTGTCCACTCGATTACTTTTTCTAAATCAGAGATAAGCGTATCTCTACTGTCGGTTCCTAGGATCTTAACATCATCAGCAAACAGGAAGCAGCGTGAAATCAAGCACGCTGCCAGGTCGTTTACAAAAATAAGAAAAAGTAATGGACCAAGCACCGAGCCTTGAGGCACTCCACTGAGAATCAGTGATTCCTGCGAGCACTCCCCTGCAATTCTAACATAGTTAGTGCGATTAGTTGAGAAGCTGTCTAACCATCGATGTAGGTCACCTGTGACGCCACACATACTTAGTTTGTGCAGAAGGTACCTATGGTTCACTGAGTCAAATGCCTTTTGAAAATCAAGAAAGCAGACTTCGACTACTCTTCCTTCATCGAGGCGTAATGTCACTTCATCCAGAAAGCTTAGAAGATTGGTTAGGCAGGACCTTCCTTTCCAGAATCCATGTCGGGCAACGAAAAGTAAGGAATTGGCTACCAAATGTTTACATACCTGGTGCCGAATGATTTTTTCCAAGCACTTGCAAAGAATGCCTGTCAGGCTTACTGGCCTGTAGTTGCGTACATCCGAAATGGGACCCTTTTTGTATATGGCTATTACCGCCGCTCGTTTCCAATCATCCGGTAGTATACCCTGGAGTAAGGTAGCTTCGAAAAGATTTCTGATTGCAAGGCTAACTATATTCGCAAGCGGTTGAAGAATAGCCGGATGTATGCCGTCGGGGCCAGCCGACTTAGTTTTGTCCAGCTGCGACAGAACTGTGTGACCATTTCCTGATTAACCTCCACCGAGCTAAAGGGAGGTGCTCTGCACTCGTGAGTTTCTAAACAGTTACCTGAATCGCGCCGATAAACACTGCAGAAGAATGAATGCAACGCATCGGCTTTTTCCGGTGCAGTCAAAGCCGTATTGCCATCGTCCAGCACTAACGTACCTTTCAAGTTAATCTTTGCTTTTTTGGCAAGTCGGGATTCGAAGTTCCTTTTAGCTTTCCTTTGCAGCACAACAGCTGAATTTCTGGTCTGTATGTACTGCAGTCTAGATCTGTGAGTTCCACAGAATTTGTACGCCCTCCAGCTACGGTCACGACATCTAATAGCCTTGCGAATAGACGCGCTCCACCAGGGTGGTTTTCCTCGCGTTCTCACTGGTTGCAGAGGAACAAAATCATCCTCTAGTTGTAAAAGGTGCCCTTTTATAATATCCCACCTGATTTCTACACTAGGTTCTAATTCGTCTGGTTCCCAACTTAGATTCATTGCTTTAGTTTGTAGTTGGACGATGTCCATTCGACCAAAGTTGCGGGACATCTTTACTTGAGGACTAGGATGCACTAAAGTCCAGTAAAGAAGAATTACAGCGTGGTCGCTCTTGCCTAGTGGCGGAAGGTATTTGATTCCATAAATATCTCTTTCATGAGACGATAGAACCAAATCTAAAGTTGACGGAGTATGTCCTATCCTAAACCTTGTATGTTCCCTGACATGTTGATAAAAGGCCCCGACATGAAACCAGTCTAGATATTGCGACTCAACTGACCCTGGTAAAGAAATTTCAGTACGCCAATCAATGCCCGGGAGATCGAAGTCTCCGACAATTAGTAATGCGTTGCATTGCCCTTTTAGTACTTCCAATGTGTCCATCAGTAATTGGTCGTCTAATGATGAAGCGGTCGGGCTTCTATAAGCACATGCAAGTGCCAGTCTTCTTCTAGCGACAGTAAGAAATACCGATGTTAGTTGGATTGAGTGAGAAGCGATCTTTATCGATGTCTCACTGTGAGGGAGATCTTCGTTTATCATAATTGCCACTCCCCCTCCCGTAGCACCAGTATCCCTATCCTGACGATAGATGGAATACTTAGTTGATACAAATGACGAAACATGATCATCTGGTTTCAACCATGATTCGGAGATGGCAATTATGTTGACCTGGTTTTCCAGTGCAGCAAGCTGCAGCTCGCCCCATTTATTACGTATACTGCAAGCATTTGTGTACAGTACACGGGTATTTCTATTCTGCGCACATTTTAAACTAACTTTACTCGGAGTGGGAGCACCCCGTTTTTTGAAACCGGAGAAGTTGATAAGTGGCTAGACTGCCCTTGCGAACGAGCTTGCACCGGCCTAATGGCAGTTGTACATAGATTTTCCTCGTTCAGAAGCTTACTGAAAAGCGAGTTTTTTCATGCGCTCGTATTCTACTGGCGGCCCATTTTGGAGTACATCTTCAATGACAACTACCGCAGATGACTTAAACATTTTATGGTGGCTAAGGTTGATCCCTTTTATGGGAGTTTTCAAGCCAGTCATGGGCGTTTTGAACGCTTTCCATGAAAATGTGGTTGAGGCCCCTTATCTTGGACAACTTTGAATCGCCCATTTGTGTAGCGCTCAAGGTAAGCACTTTTTAAAAGAAGCGTATCACTGTCCTGCTGGTTCATGAATTCTACCAAGATCGGACGAGCGCTATTTACAGTTGGGTTCCACCGGCCTACACGATGGACCCTTTTTACCTGGCAGTTAATTAGCCCTGCCATGCGCAAAATATCTTGAACTCTGGAGCGGTCCATTTGGCGCCGGGATTTGCTTTCGCGAATCAGCGGCTCTTTCCTATTTAGTATGAGGAGAGTACGAGATGGCCTCGTTTCCGCCATTTTGTGGGGTGCAGCAAGCTTACTAACTTGCTCAGCTAAGGCATTTATTTGCCTTTCTAAAGCAACGTAGTTAGCTTGCTGTGTTATTACCGGACATTTACTGTTATTGACGGTTTTCTTTTTTGGGTTATTTTTCCCCCCTGTGTTGCTTTTTTATTCTTATTGATGGTACTGCGGGCAGGGCCGGGTTTTGTTGACGGGGTTGTTCTTATTCTTACGACCTCGGCGTAGGACAACGGAGAGCTCTTATTATTTGCCTCAACATTGTTTAAAATACTAGCGGAGGTCCTCAGGAATACTTCCCTGGCGTTTCTCTTACACTCCCAACATACCCATTCCATGAAACTATTTTTACAATAAGTTTCATAATGCTTGGCAAGAATGCCAGAGCATTTTGGATGCGCCCATCTCTGGCACACATCACAAGCTATACCTTTTACAACCTTCTTACCACATTCACTTGAAATGCAGTGATATGAAGCTTTAGGCATAGTTTGATTTTTTAAAAAATTCAAATAACAATGAATATATATAAAAATTTTCAAAAACGTAATAGAATATGTTGATTCTAGTTACGATGTGTATATAATGCGATAAATTGATTAACAATTTACAGCAAAAATCAGAGAACAGCGATTTGGAAATAGATTATGTGGAAGAGCGTGGGAAGTACAACCAAGTTGAACGTACCGCGCTAATAAACGTTTCAGTTCAGTTCAGTTCAGTTTGCACAGGACAGTATGTGGCTGACAAGCCAATCGAGCGTCCAGAATTTCTTTCGGCGGAAAGCTGCGGAGAAGCGCCCACCACTGCCAAAGGGTCAATCCTTTTTCTCCGTGTGGAACCTCTGATGGTCGTAGGACTAGGAGAATGTAGTTGGAGGAGCACCGCGCTATAATCGATGCACTGCCAAAAGGTAATTTTCTTTCTTCTCTGTTTGCAATCTCTGATGATCGCGGTGCCAGGCTCTGTAGTAGTAGGATATTAGTAGGACAGCAACGCGCAATAATCGATGCTGGAAAAAAGAAAAGGCAGTTTCTCCTCACCAGCACGGTGAGAGGTCAGCTGATGGAGAATCAAGAATAGGAAGATGCTCTAAAATTGCTACAGTGAATAGCGAGCAAAATGGAGGACAACCTAAGCATGGTAATCATGGGATGTAATCAGAGAATAACTTACCCCAGTCACGGTCTAAACCCTGCTTGAAAGTTGAGACGGAACTACAGGAGATAAGTTCTTCAGGGAGCTTGTTCCAGAAGTTGACCACCCTGAAGCTGAAAAAGTTTTTCCTAGAATCTAGTCGACATCGTTCCTTAGCGAGCTTGAGTGCGTGTCCGCGAGTGCCCAGCTTAGGACTTAAGGTAAAGATGTCATCTGGATTAACGCCGCTTAAGCCCTTTAAGATCTTAAAGGTTTCAATCAAATCACCTCTCAAACGACGACGCTTAAGAGAGAAAAGACCCAGAGCCCAAAGGCGATCAGCATAACTTTTCCCACGCTGACCCTCAATCATGCGTGTTGCTAGTCGCTGGACGCTTTCAAGTCGAATGATATCCTTCTGGTAGTGAGGACACCACGCCTGGACACAATATTCCAAATGCGGCCTGACTAACGCCTTGTAAAGTGGCAGGAACACGTCGGGACTTCTGCTGGAAAGCACCGACTTCAACCGAAAGAGCACATTGCGTGCACGTTGCGCTGCAACAGCGCATTGGTCCTCCCATTTGAAGTCAGCTCTAACTAGAACACCCAAGTCCTTAACCCGCTGTGTGGCATCAACGCTAATAGGAGTACCTGACACCTGGACTGTGATCTTGTCGACCAGAGCAGACAAGAGTTGGCACTTATTGAGGTTCAGTGGGAGGTCCCAAAGTATGGACCAGTCAATGACCCGCTCGAGGTCGTGCAACAGAGTATCTTCATTCGTTGAACCAATGAACTTCACGTCATCCGCAAAAATGAAGCACGGGCACTCCAAAGATAGGCGACAAGTCATCGATAAAAATCAGAAAGAGCAGCGGACCTAGCACAGACCCTTGAGGCACCCCACTTATCACCTCCGTTTGGATCGACAACGTAGATTCTACTCGCACTCTAAAGGTCCTACCTGTCAGGAATGATTTTATCCAAGCAAGTAAACTACCCCGTATGCCTTTTGCTGCCAGCTTAGTTTCTAAAAATCTGTGGCTGACGGAATCGAAAGCCTTGCTAAAATCTAGGTAGAGCGCTTCGACCGGCTTCCCTTCATCCAACCTTTTCGTAGCAATATTGAGGAAACTCAAGAGGTTAGTCAAACAAGACCTCCCTTTCAGGAATCCATGTTGAGCTACACTAAGTAGAGAATGCTGGCAGAGATGCTGGCAGATTTTGTCGCGTATAAGTCTTTCCAATACTTTCGAGACAATGCTGGTCATGCTGACTGGTCTATAGTTACCAAGAATCGACCTGCAACCACCTTTGTGTATTGGTACTACTATGGCTTCTTTCCACTCACGAGGAACCATTGCCGAGTGCAGACATGAATTGAAGAGCTCACATAGTGGTTCTGCAAGCACTGGGGCGAGATTTCTCAACATAATTGAGTGGATGTGATCCGGACCCTCAGCCTTGTTAGCACGAACATGAATAAGAGCTCCATACACGTCCGCCTCATTAAAGGACAAATCATCTAGTGCAGGGACACCAGATGGAAAGTTAAGCAACTCAGGCGGTGTGAGTAAAGAATTATCCCTTCGCTGAACGCTACTGAAAAACTTTGAGAAGGCTGCCGCCTTAGCTAGGTCACTAGTAGCTACTTGTCCATCCTCCAGTTTTAAGTCACCGATGTTTACCCTAGTTTTTCCTTTAGATTGCGCGTAACTGTAAAACCTTTTCGGGTTGGATTTAGCATCCCTGGCTAAGGATAACTCAAACTTCTGTTTGAGCACACGCTGCATTTGACACAAGCGTTTCGGGCGGTTCTGTAACGGACCCACGAACCAGAGGTGAGCGATAGCCTATATTGCCTCCATAAGCGATCACGTTTACGAATAGAACGACGAACGCTGGGAGACCACCAGGGTGGCCGCTGGTGCTTATTCACGCATTGCAGTGGAGCATGCAGGTCTTGTAGCCCGTTAAGAAATCTGCAAATTCTGTCCCAGTTTTCAGTTACACTAGAATCACTCGAGAACAGAAGGTAAGATTTTGATGACTGTAAAAGTAGGCCCCAGTCAACACGCCTAAAATTACGTCTAGGGCGCGCAAGAGGTTTGTGAAAACGCAACAGCGCTTCGAAGCCTAACATTACGTGGTCGCTTTTGCCAAGAGGGAGTAGGAACTTGACATTCTTGACAGCTTCTAGCTGAGACGACAGCATCAAGTCAAGAGTGGATGGAGTGCATCCATCGCGGAACCTAGTGGGTTTGTTCACGTGCTGATGTAATCCATGATAGTTGATCCAATCGAGAAAAGATGCGGATTGCTCAGTGAGTACCCCTGGGGGAGCTGACCAGTCTATATCTGGGAGATTAAAATCACCCAGAATGAGTACGCTTGGGGCTGATTGAAACAACCCGTCAAGCATCTCAAGCAGTTGATAATTTCTCGCAGGGTTGCACAGGGCGTGACGTAAACACAAGCAATCGCCAGTGCTGACTTGTAGCAAGTCAGGACACTAGTAACAACTTGGACATTTTCAATAGCGAGTGATAACCCTGGACCCGTATTGTGTAGACCATATTCAAGGAAAAGTGCCACGCCTCCGCCTCTTCTATCGCCAGGTCTATCGCATCTGATGACAATATACTGTTCGCTGATGCTAGCTGGCACAACATCAACCGCAGACAGCCAGGTTTCAGACAGCGCTATAACCCTCGGGTGTAGCTCGGCTACACGAAGAGAAAGTTCAGACCACTTATTTCTTATGCTGCACACATTAGCGTACAGCACAGTGGCACTGGATATGCGCGCTTCTAAGCTGAGTCGTGCTTTGCCCTCGGTCGAAGCACCCGGGGAAGCTGCACGTTTTTTGGCGTACTGCTTAATGCAGGAGAAGCAATATCGCGTGCATCTTGCACGACGGTAATGGAACGTTGCCTAACTATTAAGCCCTCATTTATAACATTAGTTCAGTTCAGATTGAACAGGACAGTATGTGGCTAACGAGCCAATCGAGCGCTCGGATTTCTTTCAATGGTATTTCACAGAATAGCGTCCACCACTTCAAACAATATTTTCACAAATATCTTCTGGTATGAGAGTAATCTGGAATGCAACAGAAAACTCCCCTCACTGGTCAGCCGATACGCACAATACGAATTCTTCACGCACGTCTGCTGTTAGAAATTTATTTTGCATCTTCTTTGACTCATCTTTTGTTCAGTTGGTGATTACGCTGTTGCTCGACTGGTCGTAATTACAATATTCTTCTCACGAAATGAGTCGCGTTGATAAGATAAACGAACGCAACAACTGCGCAAAATGTGCCGTGGATGTTCTAGACGATGCTCCTTCCCTCCAATGCGATCTCTGTGATTCTTGGCAGCACCTGCTATGCACGAAGATTCCTTAGTTGCCTTACGATTGTCTACCAACGCATAAAAATGAAGAAATATTATTTTTCTGTGTTGCTTGCCGAGCCCGCCATCGAAGAGAGAAGCTAGCCGACAAACGTAGTAGTGAAGCGTCTAAATCCGCTATCATCTACACGTCAAACAACTCGCGACCAACCGTAGACACACATCAGAAAACAACTTACGCGGAGATATCAGCCAATGCGTCCTCACCAGCCGCGGAGCTATACTGCGCGATTGTCACCAGACTTCAAAGCCTGGAATCCCTACTAGATGTGAGAACCCAGCCTGCGTGCAGAAAACCTCAAGGTGATCAGATAATTCCAACTGCATTTCGATCAACGAAACCTCATACTGCTTCTCAACGACAAACCATTGGGCCGAAACCGACTAACGCCGATAAACTGCCTGTAGTTCAAAAGGCCACTCAACGCAGCTCGCAATGCCAGACCATTGTATGCACGAATGTGTCTGAAAGCTCCTCGCCATGCTTCCAAACACGCAGGAAAGACGATGTGCAACAGTGGAATTCCACTTGCGAAAAATTGCAACTTGAAGTAACGGCGGTTTCCTTGGTACGTCTTTCCAGACGCCCGAACTCGCTTCACGCGGATGCACCATGTCTACCACTCTCGAGTCTACTGCGAAGGTAGAAGAAGTCTTGCTCTCGGCCCACCTTCTCCGGAATACGAATTCGCCTATCAGCATTTTTCCTGACGTTCCATGGTCTCAAAGACAGATGCAAAAGCAGGCTGGTTACGATTGGAAATCGGAGAATGATAAACGCAGTATCTTTATTCACGGTGTTCCTGAACTGAACAATGAGGATTTAGCTAAGAACACTCTACACGACTGCTCTCAATGGCGCTATATCCAAGAGCTTAACAAAATCAAAGGAACTATGACGACTGCCGTGAAACGCCTTCCAAAGTCCTCCGGTTACAAGGGCAATGCTACGCGCATTCTGAAAATTACATTCCACTCAGAGGATATGGTAAGTACCGCTTTGAGGTTGTGGTATGATAACAAGCGCTTTGCACCCACGGAGGTTCGGCTTCGCTCCGCAGTCGACAAACCACAGCCTCGTCTACAATCATCAGTCGCGTCGAATGGAAACCAAAGCTGCTAGCGAATTACACACGACTGTTTCAAAAAACTCCCAGGAGCCGGCTTCATCGGGGCCGGTGGAATAAGTGCACCTTCAAATCGCACACTGTACACACTGCAATCGCGCAGCCTTTTATGCTGTTGCACAAATGCTGCTGGTTTCATGAGCAAACTCCCGGAGCTCCGTTACCGCCACTCCCTTTGTGCATGGGACCTAATGGCCGTCACTGAGACTTGGTTATTGAGCGCAGTTCTTAATGCGGAACTCACCCTCCCCAATATGTCTTTACTTCGTCGAGATCGTGCAATAAGATGAGGTGGTGTCCTGCACTATTATCATGAATCACTTCGTTGCGAACCATTAAGCGACCCTGCGTTACTTGACTCTGATGTTCTATGGTGCTAAATGTCAATCAGACAAGACAGTCTTCTTCTGAATGCGGTTTTTTATAGACCACCCAGTAGCCATGCACAGCTTGATTCCTTTCTTATCTCTTCACTAAACAAACGATTTTCCCACATACTAATGATAAGAGACTTCAATTGTCCTAGATTTTGTGGAGACCTTGTTCCCAACCGTTTGCCGCTAAACTGTCCGACTTACTAGCAGACTATCCATTGTACAACCACGTTCAAGAAGCAACTCGGTTTCGGGACATGAATGCACCATCCATTCTGGACTTTATCATCACAAATGCAAAGTTAGTGATTGAGAATCTTTCCTTTACCCCTCCTCTCGGCCAAAGTGACCATGTTGTTTTGACATTCACTTTCGTTACATTCATGAACTAATTTAATGAAACCCGCCCACAAAGTCGTTGGAATACCGACATAGGATTGTTCCACGAACTTGTTGCTGCCAACTCATGGGACTTCCTAATGTCTGACAAGATCGATGTTGCTTGGACAACGTTTTTCACTCACTGGCGCGCTTTGGTGCGCGCTGCCAGCCACAAGAAGCCTTTTCATCATAAGAAACCGGGCTCATTCCTTCGCAGCCGAACGAAGAAAGCCATAGCACAGCGAAACCTAGCATGACGATGTTATCGGACAGGAAGGAACGAAAATGACTGGGAAAACTACAGGTCATTGCGAAACTATTGTACATACCTCAGTTGCCAAGACAAGACTCAATATAAATTGCATAGATCCAACAAGTTTATGGAGAACCCAAAAAGCTGGTTCCACTTTGTGAACCAAAGACGCGTGGTCAAACTAGGAATTCCATCCCAAGTCAGCGCACACGGCCTCACATTGACCGCCTTGGAAGCTGCAACTGTGCTGTCGCAACAATACGCTCCTATTTTTAACCCTACATATCCCGCGAAACTTACCCACTTTTCTTTTCCCTCGCGCGACGTGCAAGAGATGCCGGAAATAAAGTTCACCCCTGAGGTAGTTCATCAGAATGTTCTCTGTCTGCGACAGTACTTTTCGCCATGAATCGACGGCATCCATCCCAAAATCCTGAAAGTGGCCGCAGCACATATATCTCCTTTACTCGCGACTTACTTTCAACGTTGTTTGGACTCGGTTACCTTGAACTTGCGCGGTACGTTCAACTTGGTTGTATTTCCCACGCTCTTCCACATAATCTATTTCTCTGATTTTGCTGTAAATTGGTAATCAATTTATCGCATTATATACACATCGTGACTGGAATCAACATATTCTATTACGTTTTTGAAAATTTTTATATATATTTATTGTTGTTCAAATGTTTAAAAAATCGAACTATGCCTAAAGTTTCATATCCGTGCATTTCAATCGATTGTGGTAAGAAAGTATTAACAGGCATAGCTTGTGATGTGTGCTAGAGATGGGCGCACCCAAAATGCTCTAGCATTCTTGCCAAGCATTACGAAACGTACTGTAAAAATAGTTTCATGGAATGGGTATGCTGGGAGTGAGGCGAAACGCAAGGGATGTATTCCTTAGGACCTCTGCTAGTAGTTTGAACAATGTTGTAGCAAAAAGTACGAATTCTCCGTTGTCCTACACCGAGGTCGCAAGAAAAAACACCCCTATCAACAAAACCCGGCCCTGTCCGCGGTACCATCGGTAAGAATGAAAAAGCAACACAGGGGGGGTAAAAAGAACCTTAAAAAGAAAACCGTCGAAAACGATAAATGTCCGGTAAAATCACAGCAAGCTAACTACGTTGCTTTAGAAAGGCAAATAAATGCCTTGGCTGAGCAAGTTAGTAAGCTCGCTGCACCCCATAAAATGGCGGAAACAAGGCCATCTCCTATCTGCTTATTCTAAATGGGGAAGAGCCGCTGATTCGCGAAAGCAAATCCCGGCGCCAAATGGACCGTTCCAGGGTTCAAGATATTTTGCGCATGGCAGGGCTAATTAACTGCCAGGTAAAAACGGTCCATCGTGTAGGCCGGTGGAACCCAACTGTAAGTAGTGCTCGTCCGATCTTGGTAGAATTTATAAACCAGCAGGACAGGGATACGCTTCGTTTAAAAAGTGGTTACCTTGAACGCTACACAAATGGGCGTTTTAAAGTTGTCCAGGATAAGGGACCCGACCACTTTTTCATGGAAAGCGTTCGAAAGCGCCCATGACTGGCTCGAAAACTCCCATAAAAGGGATCAACCTTAGCCACCATAAAATGTTTAAGTCATCTGCGGTAGTTGTCATTAAAGATGTACCTCAAAATGGCCCGCCAGTAGAATACGAGCGCATGCAAAACTCGCTGTTCAGTAGGCTCCTGAACGAGGAAAATCTATGTACGACTGCCATTAGGCCGGTGCATGCTCGTTCGCAAGGCAGTCTAGTCACTTATCAACTTCTCCGGTTTCAAAAAACGGGGTATCAGCGACAATGCTTCCACCTCGAGTAAAGATAGATTAAAATGTACGCAGAATAGAAATACCCGTGAACTGTACACAAATGCTTGCAGTATACCTAATAAATAGGTTGAGCTGCAGCTTGCTGCTCAGAAAAACCAGGTCGATATAATTGTCATCTTTGAATCATGGTTAAAACCAGATGATCATGTTCCGTCATTTGTATCAACTAAGTATTCCATCTATCGACAGAATAGGGATACTGGTGCTACGGGAGGGGAGTAGCAATTACGATAGACGAAGATCTCCCCCACAGTAAGACATCGCTAAAAATTGCTACTCACACAATCCAACTAACATCGGTATTTCTTACATGCAGTCTATGATTGTGTTTCACTTTACCTCAACTAGGCTAGTGATTTCATACACCACACGTTGTTCACGCATATTATTGCATTGTTTACTGAATAGCTGACCTCTCACCGTGCTGGTGAAGAGAAACCCTACCTTACTTTCCAGATATTCGGAAACAAGAACGTGTGAAAAGTACGAACTGTATACTCGATATCGAAGTGCCAGGTGCTCAACCGCATACCGTCGAAGGAAATCTGGGCCCGTGATTGGCTTTTAGACACCTTCAGCCCTGTGCAACTTGAACTTGAACTTGAACTTGAACTAACATCGGTATTTCTGACTGTCGCTAGGAGAAGACTGGCACTTGCATGTACTTATAGAAGCCCGACTGCTTCATCATTAGACGACCAATTAGTGATGGACACATTGGAAGTACTGAAAGGGCATTGCAACGCATTACTAATTGTTGCAGACTTTAATCTCCCGGGCATTGATTGGCGTACTAAGATTTTTCACCAGAGTCAGTTGAATCGCAATATCTAAACTGGTTTTATGTCGGGGCCTTTTATCAACATGTCGGGGAACATACAAGGTTTAGGACAGGACAGACTCCGTCAACTTTAGATTTGGTTCTATCGTCTCATGAAAGAGATATTTATGGAATCAAATACCTTTCGCCACTAGGCAAGAGCGACCACGCTGTAATAATTTTTGAATGGAATTTAGTGCATCCTAGTCCGCAAGTAAAATGTCCCGCAACTTCGGTCGAATTGACATCGTTCAACTACAAACTAAAGAAATGAATCTAAGTTGGGAGCCAGACAAATTAGAACCTAGTGTAGAAATCAGGTGGAATATTATAAAAGGGCACCTTTTACAATTACAGGATGATTTTGCTCCTTTACAACCAGTGAGAACGCGAGGAAAACCACCCTGGTGGAGCGCGTCTATTCGCAAGGCTATTAGATGTCGTGACCGTAGCTGGAGAGCTTACAAATTCTGTGGAACTCACAGATCTAGACTGCAGTACATACAGACCAGGAATTCAGCTGTTGCGCTGCGAAGGAAAGCCTATGGGGACTTCGAATCTCGACTTGCCAAAAAAGCAAAGATTAACTTGAAAGCTTTTTATGGCTATGTTCAGTCCAAGCGATCATTAAGAGAAGAAATAGGTAAGTTAGTGCTGGACGATGGCAATACGGCTTTGACTGCACCGGAAAAAGCCGATGCGTTGCATTCATTCTTCTGCAGTGTTTATCGGCGCGATTCAGGTAACTGTTTAGAAACTCACGAGTGCAGAGCACTTCCCTTTAGCTCGGTGGAGGTTAATCAGGAAATGGTCACCACAGTTCTGTCGCAGCTGGACAAAACTAAGTCAGCTGGCCCCGACGGTATACATTCGGCTATTCTTCAACCGCTCGCGAATATAGTTAGCCTTGCAATCAGAAATCTTTTCGAAGCTACCTCACTCCAGGGTATACTACCGGATGATTGGAAACGAGCGGCGGTAATAGCCATATACAAAAAGGGTCCCATTTCGGATGTACGCAACTACAGGCCAGTAAGCCTGACAAGCATTCTTTGCAAGTGCTTGGAAAAAATCATTCGGCACCAGGTATGTAACATTTGGTAGCCAATTTCTTACTATCCGATGCCCAGCACGGATTCTGGAAAGGAAGGTCCTGCCTAACCAATCTTCTAAGCTTTCTTGACGAAGTGACATTACGCCTCGATGAAGGGAGAGTAGTCGTAGTTTGCTATCTTGATTTTCAAAAGGCATTTGACTCAGTGAACCATAGGTACCTTCTGCACAAACTAAGTATGTGTGGCGTCACAGGTGACCTACATCGATGGTTAGACAGCTTCTTAACTAATCGCACTAACTATGTTAGAATTGTAGGGGAGTGCTCGCAGGAATCACTGATTCTCAGTGGAGTGCCTCAAGGCTCGGTGCTTGGTCCATTACTTTTTCTTATTTTTGTAAACGACCTGGAAGCGTGCTTGAGTTCACGCTGCTTCCTGTTTGCTGATGATGTTAGGATCCTAGGAACCGACAGTAGAGATACGCTTATCTCTGATTTAGAAAAAGTAATCGAGTGGACAAAAACCTGGGACTTGCCACTAAACTTGGGGAAGAGCTGTCTTCTGACGACTGATTTAGTGACAACACAACTAGAAGTTGGTAAAGGAACTATCAGAATAGCGGCTGCTCAGAAAGTGGAGGATCTTGGCATTACTATAACAGGCGATTTTAAATGGGCTACTCAATGTGCCGAAGCTGCAAACAAGGCTCGCAGAGAATTGTTCAGACTTCGCTCAGCGTTATCTTGCCGAAAACCTTTAATCTTCATTCCCTTATATGAAGTAGTCGTGCGGCCTCACTTGGAATGCTGCGTTCAATCCTGGGCACCGTACTTAAAAAGGATATAGCATGTCTCGAAAGGGTCCAGCGCCTTGCGACTAGGATGGTTGAGGGTCGTGCAGGTAATACCTATGAGGCTAGACTCAAGGACCTCGTTTTTTTCTTACTTAAGAGTCGGCGGCTGCGAGGTGACTTATTAGAAGCCTCCAAGATTCTAAAGGGTCTTACAGGTGATAATATTACTGAAATCCTCAAACTTGACCCTAAATCAGCTACAAGGGGTAATTCTATGAAACTTCTTAAGAGTAGGCCTGGGTTGCTGGCACAAGAGCACTTTTTCAGCGACCGTTTGGTCAACTTCTGGAACAAGCTCCCAGATTGTATAGTAAGCCTCCCGAATGTGTTGAGCTTTAGAAGGGAAATAGACGGTAAATGGTCTATCATATTTCAGCTTATTGTCTAATGAAAAACGTCATAAAAAAACGTATTTTTACATTTTTATCATATCTGTCTAGGCCTGGACAACCTGACAGCAAATTAGCCCACATGCAGTCTATGACTGTGTTTCACTTTACCTCGACTAGGCTAGTGATTTCATACACCACACAATGTTCACGCATATTATTGCATTGTTTCATGAATAGCCGACCTCTCACTGTGCTGGTGAAGAGACACCCTACCTTACTTCCCAGATATCCGGAAACAAGTACGTGTGAAAAGTACGAATTGTATACTCGATATCGAAGTGCCGGGTGCTCAACTGCATACCGTCGAAGGAAATCTGGGCGCGTGATTAGCTATTAGCCACCTTCAGCCCTGTGCAACTTTAACTTTAACTTGAACCATTCCACAAGCCTGGAAGGGAGGTGTTGTAATCCCTATATTTGAAGGCGGCAGCCGGTCTGATCCTGCAAATTATCGCCCCATCATTGTTATCAGTGATTTTCAAAGTCATGGAGAGCATTGTCTCTGACCGAATTGTCTCACATTTCGAAACGAATCGGATTGTAATCAAACAGCAACACGGCTTTCGGGCTAAACGTTCGTGCACCGCTAATTTGCTTCTCGCACAAGATGAATTAACGAAATCCGTCGACGAAGGCACTGGTGTCAATGCTATATTTTTGGATTTCTCCAAGGCATTCGACTGTGTGCGTCACAACATCCTTCTCCTTAAACTCGCTTCCTACGGCGTTGGATCATCCCTCGTATCATGGATGAAATACTTCCTATGCGATCTCTCTTTCTGTGTTCGTGTGCGCGACTGCTCCCCAGCTCCCTTTCCAATCAAGTGTGGTTTGCCGCAAGGTTCTGTTCTTGGTCCAAGACTTTTTATTATCTCCATTAACGATATCGGACAACACATTGAATCCCCGTTCCTCTTGCTGATGATGTCAAACTTTGGCGCTCTCTCAAATCGTCTGATGATTCCCGTGTCTTACAAGACGACTTAGATCGCCTACATTGTAAGTCCTCACGAAACTATCTTCCATTCAACGCATCCAAGTGCAGCGTTCTTCTCATCCGTCACTCAGCTTGTTTTACCTACCGTTTGGGGCAAACAACACTTCAACGCGTTCGGCAAGAAAAGGATCTTGGACTTATCATTCAGCAAGACCTTGGTTGTACAGAACAATGCGAACGCGCAGCAGCTGCAGCCAACCGCAACACCGGCCGACTTCGCCGCGCCCTCGGCAAGTTCGACCGGTTTCTCTTCCCGACTCTATTGAACATTTACATCCGGCCACACTTGGAATACGCAGTGCAGGCTTGGCGGCCGTGGCTATGCAAGGACATGTCACTCCTCGAAAACGCACAACGGCGTGCGACAAAGCTCGTCCGCGGTATGCGCCACTTGCCATACGAGGAGAGATTACGCCGTTTAAACACATACTCCGTTACGTACCGTCTTCTCCGTGGAGACATGATACTTACATACCGGATACTGAGCGACCCCTCCCATCCATGCAGCTCCCTACTCGTCCCATCCATCAGCACAAATCTCCGAGGACATGGACTTAAATTGCTACATCAGCAAAGCCGACTTGAATGTCGCCGCAGGTTTTTCTCGGTGCGAGTCTGCAATCCATGGAATGGTCTTCCATGCAAGCTTTTTGAATCCACTTTTTTCGGTTCTTTAAGAGGTCTCCTCGATTCCAACCTCCATAAAATCTCCCACTCCCAAGACACTAATACTTCCTCGTGGCAACGGTATGTTCTCTTTCTGTGCCATTTGCATTTCCGTCACCACCCCTCTAACACTTCTCCAGTTTCATTGCTATTCCATATCCAGGTATCGAAAGTCCAAGCGCACGCAGTCTCAGCTGCCCTGTTCCGAAGAATGTGGTGGGTAGCGGTGTCCCGGGTTGACGCCCTACCTTTCTAAATGCCACAAAAATCCACTGATGGTGCAGGCTAACGCGAATGTGGCCCGCGATAAGGCATTGGAAACTCGAACATTTCATTATTCTTTTCTTTTCGACCCACCGCATAATCCACCCTGCCGTTTGTACAAGCTCCCTGCTTTTTATACCGTAATAAACTATTGACTATTGACTATTTACCGATAGATGAGGAGAAACATCAGTGCGTTCCGAAGACAAAATGAGGTTCATACCAACTATTCACTTACGGATAAAAATCAGGAAATAATGAAGGCCACACACAGTCGAATCCATTCCTGCAACCTGCCACCGAAGTAAGACAGTTCAGTTCATTTCAGGTTGCTCAGAAAATTATGTGGCTAATGATTCAATCAAGCGTCAAGAATTTCTTTCTGTGGAAAGCTGCAGAGAAGTACCAACCACTGCCAAAACGTTTTTTTCTGTTTGAAATCCTCGACGATCACGACGCCAAGAGATTATCCGGAATGTATTTAGGGAGCACAGACTGTACATGGCTAAAGAAGAGTTGTATATAAAAAACAGAACTCTTGCATTCACTTTATCTACTAGATAACACTAAAAATAGCGAGCTACCTAATCTTAAATAGCTTACCCCAGATGCGGTCCAAACCATTCTTAAGCCTCACAACAAAACTGCAAAATATAAGTTTTTCTGGAAGCCGGTTTCAGAAACTTACCACACTGAGGCTGAAAAAGTTTTTCTGAGATTCTAGGCTACATTGCTCCTCAGCAAGTTTGAGTGAATTTACGCAAGCAAAGAAGTCGCTCATGATAACGCTGCTTTACCCCTTCAAGATCTTCAAGGTTTTAATTAAGTCGCCCCTCAAACGACGACGCGTAAATGAGAAAAGATCAAGGGACATCCGGCGCATAGCGTAAGGTTTTCTTCGATGACCCTCAATCATGCGATTAACGAGACGTACGCATTCTAATCGAACGATGTCTTTCACATAGCAGTGACACCACGCCTAGACACATTATTCTAAAAGCGGTCGAACCAATACTTTGTAAAATAGCAGAAATACATCGGGTGTTCTGTTAGATAGCACAGATCTCAGCCAAAAAAGCACTGCGATCACGTTGAGCGGCAGCAGCACATTGGTCCTCCCATTTAAAGTCAGTCGTAACTAGTTCTCCCAATTCCTTAACACGCTGTGTAGCGTTCACCATGAGAGAATTTCCGACACATGGACTGAAATTTTATTAACTAGTGATGACGAAACTGTGCTCTTATTAAGGTTCAGTGCGAGGTCCAACTCATGTAGATTAACTCAGCAGGACAAACCAATGTGCAACTGTGTTCTGCCTGAAAAGTCAAGTGTGAGCTAGAATTACTGCATGATCACTGAATTCAAGAGGGTGCAGATGTTAGATGTTGTATATGCAGTACTCATATCTGGTGAAAATGTTGTCAAGGCAAGATCGAGTTGTTTCTTAACAATCATCGCTGGGGCAAAAAATTCTAACGTTTCCAAACTTTAATAATTCTGACATCCTAAAGTTGGACACACCTCAGCTTTTTTGAAACAATCGCACAACACTTGGAAGCAGTATTCCAAATGGGGTCTGACAATCATCTTTCATAACAGGATTAATAGCTCTAGCGTTTTACAAGTTCTATTTGTGAGATGTTCATAAAGCAATAAATTGATTATCAATTTACATTAATTTCAGAAAACTGCGAAATCGAATTGCATTTATAGCGGAGCGTGAAAAATACACAACAGTTGATTATGCCGCGTGAGTTCAGCTCAGTTCAGGTTAAACGGGCCTGAAGATGGCTGTATGCTAATTAATCAAGCATTCCTTTGATAATTGAGAATATCATTCGTGTGATTCACATATATCTGTTATGTCTATTAGTTTTGTTGATTTTTCTTCATCATCACGTCGTGAGTTCACCGATTATGAAAAAAATTGGAAAATGCGTAAGCAATAACACAAATATATGTTTTTGGTTTTATTTTAGTATTTTCCTTTCTAAATATTATTTGAAAATCAGGTTTATTAGTTTGCATCTAATGCCATCTTGAAACTTAACACGTTTGCAAGATTTACCATGCGTTCTTGAATCGTATTTGTGTGGTTAAACACACGGTTTGCACAAAGTTTCGGTGGCACACTAGTCTTAGTCCGTATGTTCGAAGTTTCATTATTCGACGCTGTTTTATAGGCGAAGCATTAGCTCACTTTAAATGTGAAATCCTTCATGATTTCAAAACTACTATCAGGTCGCTTCACAAACCCTATCTCTTTTGTAAGAACTGGCCGAGCTTAATCAGTCGTGAGTAAGCTTTTACCATTCTGAACCTCAACCATATTAGAATAATGGAATGAAAACAATTTCTGAAAATCTATATATTTTTGCACGGCCTTTAAATCAGCTCAAAATGAAGTTTTCGACATATGTTTCTTTATATTTATCATCGGCTCACCGTTTGTAATTTTTAGCATGGTTCTATGAAACGAAGGATATTCTACGCTTCACTCACTTTCACTGCTTAGCACTTTTCATATTTTTAATTATGGAATTTTCGCTGTGTTATTCGGACAAAATTAAAATAAATACGGAAATCAAACGATTTTGAAATATCGTTCAATCTGAAATTCCGTAATTTAACACCACAACGCTTTCGTCAATGGTACACGGAACCAAAACTGTATGGGATTTGAATATGTGAACGTTAATTCAGTTTTTCTAAAAATATTATGGAACTTGGTGTGAATAAATTAACATTACTCGAGTGAAATTCGTTAGAACTAACAAAACTATTTGCTTCTTACTCACGTATGCTGCCCAGAATTAAGCACATTATTCTAAAGTCAGTCGGAAATAAAGTAAGAATGTTTCTGACATTCAAAACACCAGAAGCAGTCAATAAAATTCATACGAGCCTAGATTATTTTCTTGGCACACTGAATCCTGATGTGGTTCAAGTTCAAGTTCAAGTTCAAGTTGCACAGGGCTGAAGGTGGCTAAAAGCCAATCACGCGCCCAGATTTCCTTCGACGGTATGCGGTTGAGCACCCGGCACTTCGATATCGAATATACAGTTCGTACTTTTCACACGTTCTTGCTTCCGAATAACTGGAAAGTAAGGTAGGGTTTCTCTTCACCAGCACGGTGAGAGGTCAGCTATTCAGGAAACAATGCAATAATATGCGTGAACCATGTGTGGTGTATGAAATCACTAGCCTAGTTGAGGTAAAGTGAAACACAGTCATAGACTGCATGTGGGCTAATTTACTGTCAGGTTGTCCAGGCCTAGACAGATATGATAAAAATGTAAAAAAAATACGTTTTTTTGTTTTTTTATAAAGTTTTTTTATTAGACAATATGCGGAAATATGATAGACCATTTAACGTCTAATTCCCTTTTAAAGCTCAATACATTTGGGAGGCTTACTATACAATCTGGGAGCTTGTTCCAGAAGTTGACCACACGGTTGCTGAAAAAGTGCTCACGTGCCAGCAACCTGGGCCTACTCTTAAGAAGTTTCATGGAATTACCTCTCGTAGCTGCTTTGGGTGCAAGTTTAAGGATTTCAGTAATATTATCACATGTAAGACCCTTTAGAATCTTGAAGGCTTCTATTAGGTCACCTCGCAGCCGCCGTCTCTTTAGTGAGAACAAACCGAGGTCCTTGAGTCTAGCCTCATAAGTTTTACCTGCCTGACCCTCAACCATCCTAGTTGCAAGGCGCTGGACCCTTTCGAGACATGCTATATCCTTTTTTAAGTACGGTGCCCAGGATTGAACGCAGTACTCCAAGTGAGGCCGCACAACTACTTTGTATAAGGGGATGAAGATTGAAGGTTTTCGGCAAGATAACGCTGAGCGAAGTCTGAACAATTCTCTGCGAGCCTTGTTTGCAGCTTCGGCACATTGAGTAGCCCATTAAAAATCGCCTGTTATAGTAATGCCAAGATCCTTCACTTTCTGATCAGCCGCTATTCTGATAGTTCCTTCTCCAACTTCTAGTTGGGTTGTCGCTAAATCAGTCGTCAGAAGACAGCTCTTCCCTAGGTTTAGTGGCAAGTCCCAGGTCCCAAGTCCCATGGTAGAGTTACCATTAACGCTCATCTTTTGAACATATCGATTTTTCTACATAAATCCTTCATTTCTAGTTGAGTCATCACCAAATTGATGGACAGATTGCTGCACGTATCAAAGTGTATTGGAAAGTTCCATTTCTCTGTCATTTTGATTATTTTTGATGTGACATATACCAGCCTTGCTCTATTCTTAAATATGCAAGTTTAAAAATTAGAGAACAATTAGTAACTGATACCTGAGCCCTTAAGCACATTTTTGATTAGCACAGTTTTCTTAGATCATACGCTTCCAATCATAACATAATGAGTGTGATTGGCTTAGAAGCCTTTGAACCGACGATCTATTTCAACAATGATTGCTTTTGCAGCAGGCAACAGTAATTCAGTGAAAAAAGTTCCACAAATCTAGGCAAGTTACTTTATCTACTATTCGTTTATTAATCCGTAGTCGTTGAATAGCCGGATGTTTACAATTCAGGCCAATCAACTGCAGTGGATATATTTGCGACAAAATTATAGTAAAAATTATTGATTACCCTGAACTAGGCTGAATAGTCCATTAGTCCAAATCTAAAGCTACATCATTCTCTAAATAATTATATCGGGAACCGTTCACTTTTAATAGGAATCCAATTGCGTAGCAGATATCGATAGTAACGTACGCGAAATTAACATTAAGGTGTGTTAATAACATCAATGAAACCGCTATTTGCCAAATTCTGTAGAAACAATAAACAAAACCAAATTCAAGTCACCAAAATATTGTATCCAGGTCAAAAGTAGAAAGGAATAGGAAGAATTTCAAATCTACATGACACTTAACATGTCTTTTATAGTGCTGAACAAAGGTAAGTGATGCTCTCATTACCACACTGTATATGACAAAAAGAGGTGATGAATTTGTGCCTGATGATTTATATAATAATAGCATTCCTAAGTATTGATATAAAATAAATTTTCATAACTTTCTAAACAACATTCTCTCGCTTTAGAGTATTTTGTTCACAGCACAATTCTGAATCCGCACCCAAATGAAATGTGCCCACAGACCTCAACCTAGCGGAATAAATTACCTTCGCCTAGCGAACAGGAAAAATCAATTTATTTCGAACAATCAAAATGTAAAAGTTTGAAACATCAACAATAGAGATTCTTCACTTATCCTCGATGGATCTTATCCGTTAAACATCAGTGCTTCCGGGATCAATCATTGACTTTTCTTCGCAATACCTGTGTTTTTGTACTATATCAGATCACGTACGGAATATCTGAAAGCAACTTTTATGTAATGTTACCTTTATATTTTTTGGACGGTAAATTCGCTGACGAAATGACCTTAAAAATTGTTTTGCAAATGTTCATACTATAAACTGATTGTACAAACCTTTTGGAAATTATTGATCATGGTCAACGTGCCCTGGAATTCCAAGAATAAAATTTATTTATTTATTTATTTATTTATTTATTCATATTTTTTATGTGCGTCAAGTTGTCACGTTGGATTGGTGAATTAAGATGCATGGATTCATTTAGTGTTTCTAATGAACGTAGGTAAACGAACTACAAAGTCTGCATAATGAGAAAGAATCCAGTTTTGCATGCATCATTTTAGCATCAGAATAATCAGACTATCAAAGCAATCAGAGATTTTTATCCTCATGGCTTGCTAAACCAAAGACCACCTCTTGCCATTGAATGTTGTGATACATTCTGCAGATGAATCTACGTCAGTTATTAGGAATCAGAACGAATAACTTGAAAGCCCTACAGAAGATCATTAGACTTTTCATCCGAGTAAAAGCCGAAAATTAGGGCTTTGGTTGTTAAGTTGAAACAATGATGGAAGGAGCTGGATCTTCGTATTATTAGTCTGCTGGTAGTCTACTGAAGCTTAAGCGTTAGCGTTTGTGGCATACTGCTATCAATGGAATACTATTCGCAAATGCGAAAGATAGAAAAATCAAGTGGTATGTCCTTAGTTTTTAGGTATCAAAAATTCCCCAGACACATTATCCTTATTTGAACCATTACAGGGTAAAACTTATACGTGTTATTTCTTAGGTCGTATGATGTATTGGTCAGGCTAGTGTAAGCGAGTTTGGTAGAATATATTATTATTATTATCATTATTATTATTATTATTTTAACAAGGTTTGGCCGTGCAAACGGATGTGCATGCTTACTCTTTTTGACATCGGATAATATAGAAATAAGTCCGCATCAACATATAGAGCATGGTTTGAGTATAAATCGAGGAAGTGAAAAAACTATAAAATCACCATGGTTTCTTACTAAAGTACGGAACAATTTCTGCTTGATTAAATATGCAAAACTGTGGAATTTCCATTCAAAATATGGAAGGTATAGCTCATCTTTACATGACTTCAAACCTTATCTGACTTCAATAATTACAAAGAAAAGAATATGTGATTTTCTTAACCAAGATCTTCTGTCTGATGATCTATAGAATAATGGTACTCCTGGCTACTGAGATTAAATTAAGTTTCACAAATTGAGTGAAAATACACTCGGATTCGAGTGTTCACTGTCCAACATAAAGTCTCTACCCTAACCTAAATAAAAATGGCCCACAGAAGATCACAACCTGATGAAATCTTTCGTTCTCGTGTACCGGAAAACAGTGCTGCTTACTTAATGTAATGAAATGAAATGCAATCGGGCAGATAATATTGCCTCCAATTCCCTTGAAGTCATGTAAGTTTATCCTCCTACCTAAGTAATCTACCTCTACACCGGTACAAAATAATTTTAACTGCATTCGAGCCCTTCCCTTTGGTTTCCTATTTTGCCATACCCGCTGCATGATTTAAGACAACTTCAATGTTTATATTAAAGCTGTTTATTCATTTTTCTACGGCAAAACAATATAATCCTTTGCTTTATTTTTCTCCGTATATTTGTTCTTCCAATCACCATGCACTATTTTTATTCTCTCGTTTTCATGCTTGATCTGATTGAAGTCTTATTAATATTGAATATTTTAGAATATTTTCCTACCAATGTTGCCTACTATTTCCAAATTTGAAAAAACATATTTGTGAATTTTAATGTTTAGCCGCTCATTTAAATCGATTATTTTGCTGTAAACATATCGACAACATTATCATATATATCATGCCTTGTTTGACCAAGAATAAACTATCATTATTATTAATTATTGTAAGCCAAGACAACCAGTTGTTCTATTTCGTTAACGCGTTTCCATTTACGTTTGAATCCCAACCTACATTATTTTAACAAGCTTATTGAATAATCAATTTCCCTTGAAGTAATCCTGGGGCGGCGAAACCCAGGGGATCAAAAATTGATGTTCCATAAGAAAGAAGTGACCTTCGAGTCGGATGACAAATGGGTTTTATTCGAGTTCAACATCTATACATTCTTACTTATATTCCATTACTTTCTCAGGGCACTTTGAAAGGAATCAGCAAAGGAAAAATTCTTCGTCGATGTGGATGATGATTTTAAAGTAACGTGGCTTAAAACTCTTTCTATATAACGAGACCACTTAACCAGCTCGAATCTGTACCAAATTTGTTTTACTGTACCTAACAATTGACCTTGATACACACTCCCTGTTGATTTGTCTTCAGTGATTGCTTCCGCTGTACCTTTGTACACCTTTTGGCTACCGCGATAAATCTTTCATCTCCTGTGCCTTTTCTCCAAAATTCTTGGGGACATTATTGTAGTGGTAATTCTACTACAAATTAGTGAGCCCGACGTGATACACGAATCCTTCGTGTACTACAAATTGGTGAGCCCGACATACACGCATCCTTCGTGTATCTTATCCGGTATGTCATTTTTCCTATTTACATCTGAGTTTTCAAGTAATTTTTTACTTCGTTTAATCGTGCATTTTCGCATCATTTACTCCTGTTCATCATGAGTGATTCTAAACGCGTTATTTTGGCATCAACGGTAATCACACTACCCAGTTTCATTTCAAAGGACCCTGAGTATTGGTTTCATTTTTTAGAAACTGAATTTACTTCTAAAAATATAATTGATGACCCCGCCATGTTTCCACATTTAACGCAGAAACTCCCCGCGGATGTGTTGCTACAGGTACGCGACGCCGTACTAGCTGCACCCACATCTGATCGCTACCGTGTCGTCAAGCAGGCCGGTCCCATCTGAACGATTCAGGCTACAACAGCTGTTCGGCAACTTAAAAATGGCCAACAAAAGCCATCTATCATACTAATCAATATGCGGCGCCTGATAGGCTCATCGCACACGGACGAGTCATTACTAAAGGAACTATGGCTCCTGCTTTTACATGAGTGCGTGCAACCCATCTTGGTTGCTGCAAAAAACACTCCAGTATCTGAGCTTGCATAAATTGCGGACGAAATCGTTGAACGTATCCGTCCCTATCCAGATGCCTATATTTCCACGGTAACCGCAGGACGATCACGCACACATAATAATATTGTGGGAGTCAGCAATGCGGATCTGCTGCTGAGGTTGCAGCTTTACGCAATGAGGTTCAAAACCTCATACTCAACTATAAGTCACGATCACGCACCCCATCCCGCCGACACTCGAGTAGTCACACTCGATCACCCGTTTGCTGGATACATAGGAAATACGGCGATGATGCGCGGCGTTGCATCAAACCTTAAGCACATCGCACATCGCCAGCAGGAAATTCCCGAGCCGACAGCTAACGACGACTACTGTCGTCTGCCCGAAGAAATTTAGTCGTCTTTTCAACATGAAGGATAAGTCCACATGTCTATGTGACGGACCGAAAGCTAGTAGGCACGTTAGCACATGCACATGTCGAACGCACAAAATTCCACCAATACACAAAAAGCTTACTAGGAGCTTTTGTCGAACCGGATGAGAGTTTCGTTCACATCCACGTAGACCTTATTGGCCCGTTAGCACCTTCAAGTGGCTATACATTCATCCTCACCTGAATAGACCGTTCCAACAGGTGGCCCGAGGCCGTTTCGCTACTAAACTGCTCTTCCGAAACAGTTGCAAATGTCTTCTTCCAACGTTGGGTAGCACAGTTCGGTTGTCGGACTAACGTTACATCGGACCGAGGTTCCCATTTCGAAGGCGCATTCAGTCAATTGGTGGATACCCTGGGTTGCCAACACCATCGAACTACAGCCTATCAGCCTGCTGCGAATGGTAGGGTGTAAATGTTGCACAGGCAACTCAAAACATCATTATTGGCACACGGAGGTACTAACTGGACCGAAGTCCTATCTATTGTCCTACTAGATTTAAGGTCAACATTCAAAACCCCTTTGCAAGCCACTGCCGCCGAGTTAACATTCGGTCGTACCATCGCGTTACCTGGTGAATATCTCTCTTCGGCTAGGCAATCACCATTTGTCTATAGAGATTACGTGGCGCGCTTGCGACACTATATGAGTCGTTTCCACCCACCACCCCCGCGACTTTAAGCCAAACAGTCCCACATGCCGAAGGAGTTGGCACATTGCCAGTATGTCTTTCTCCGAAATGACATGGTGAAGCAACCTTTTCGCCCTCCTTATGCTGGACCATTTAAGATAACTCGGCGGTCCCAAAAAAACAGTTGTGTTTGAGCGCGCCGGTCGACACGACATGGTCTCGATTGACAGAGTCAATGGACAATACCGTTGACTCAGCTAATCCGCTAGACCCAATCCCAGCACCACCGGTGATAATCCCTACCTTAAACGCTACTATCTCAACGCCTGCCACCACAACAGCTAGGCGAGCGAAACGGCAACCCGTTAGGTTCGTCGACTATGTAGTACATTTTTAACGTGTGGTTATCACTTGATATATGCCCGTGAATGTTTTACGTACCTCATCTCTATTAATTAGGTCGTGGCCGTGAACCCATGCAACAAATAGTTTTTTCTCACTCCTCAGGTACACATGCACCTCCAGCTGTGAAAACCGTTGCACGCACCACTCCCGAATCTTCGACGCTGGTCGCCATCCTACACGGCAGCCCGAAATACACGCATCCTTCGTGTATCCCTCCCGCTATACATGCACCTCTTGCTGTGGAATTCGTGGCACGCACTACACACGGATCGCCGACGCTTGCCGTCATCCTACCCGGTAACCCCAATCATGAGCACACACCACCCAACAAGAAACCTATCAGACAAGGTATTACCAGCCTGACTACACGCCACTCAGCTTTCTCCAGGCGAGGCCTTTCGCCATCGAACCTGCGGGTTCAGGAACTTCTCAGCACGGACTAGGTTTTCGAAGCTTCTGGTTCTTCGATGTTAAGCCCATAGCTGTGCCTACATCTGCGACTACTGGGTTCATACTAAGACCATGTCAGACTGGCGTTTCTTGATAGCAGCACGCACACCCTATGTGATTCGGCTCCAGCAGTACGGTTACTCCATGTGAGACGTGACTCGACTTAGTGCATTCTACCCTGGTCACCACCAACATTTGATCCATGCAGATCAAGTGGTTTGGCTGACTTCGAAGTGACTGGTTGCTGAGAGACTATGTTCCAGCCTAGAACAACCTGACACCGCTTTGCCCGTTCAAATGTCAATTCCTGATCAGAAGTCTCCTCTGACCAGACTTCTTGGAAGGATGCTGTGTAACAACTTCGTTTTACTGTATCTAACATTTGACCTTGATACACTCTTCCCTTTGATTCGTCTTCCGTGATGGAATCCGATGCACCTTCGTGCACCTTTTGGCTACCACGATAAATCTTCCATCAGCTGTGCCTTTTCTCCAACATTCTTGGGGACATTATTGTAGTGGTCAGTCTACTACAAATCCACTACGAGAGAAAAGTTTCGGCATGTTTGACAACATGGCGGTTGCCTGCTCAATCAAATTTGTTGAACTGAGATAGTAAACGACATAAAACTGTCTCAGTAAAATTTCCTTTGACCTTTAACCGAAATTATTAATGATGAGAAGGAACACTTTCCATCTTTCCCAGTCGCAGCTACAAATTTCTGGGACCGAATAACGGTCTGGAAAACACCTTACGTATCATCGTATACGACGAGGATACCAAATAACAGAAAACCAAATTTGGCACTGGTGGACACTCATTTGAAGCTTTCCACCGACAAAAAATTACTGAATAAATGAATTATTTCATTCCTAAAAATCCAAGTCATGCTAATCATGATCAATAAATACCAAAATGTTTGTACAATCAATTTGTAGTATGTACAATTGCAAATACGTATTCGAGGTCACTTCTGCAGCGACCTTCAACGTTCAATAAAAATAAAGACAAACAGTATTTACCAATTGATTCCTGAGAATCAGTAAATGATCTGATACTATACAGATACATTTACAGTCGTGCCGACTGAACTGAACTGAACTGTCATCACTAAAGGTACGACTTAGCACATATTTAGCCCCGAATGTACGCACGTTCAACTTATAGACGCCGGCTCTGCACCTGTGTGATCGTGTTTCCCCGGAGCGTTTTTAATGTCTATTTATCCAATTTGTGCAGTTGAACTCGAAAAACATATCATTATTATTAGCGGATGAGCCTGTAGCGGATAAGCCGAGCGTTACGTAAATAAGAATTAATCTAAGTGTTGTGAATTATTCTAAGTGTGTGAAATTATTTATAAATATATATAATCATATTTATGTAAGAAAAGAATACACTGAGTATCAACAACAGACTTATGTAATCCATGTGTGGTCCACTCGGTTTATTGCTAACAATATATTTGACCCGTGTTATTTCTTCAGCAGGAAAATTGCTCGTCGAAGATGAAACAAGCAGTGAATAACCGAAAAGGGAAGAAATATGCTGGGTCAGTAATCTAAAAACAGTAAATAGTGGTTCGGCACCACGTAAGTTATCAGACGTTTACGTTGTAGGAAGCGCAAAAGTATGTTCAGTTGATTTAAACAAAACGATACACGGCATCATGATGAAAAAAGTTTATGGAAATAAACTTACTTTTGGAATTATTAATGAATTATATCAAATAGGAATAATTCCTACAAGGCTACTGGTTTACGACGGAATCTGTGTAGGACTCAGGTGAGACTGTAGACAGTCTTCGGAACGTCGGCGTCTGCTACTGGGATTTGATGATAGGCGCTCAGGTAGAAATCCTGGATGTGAGTTATGGGATACCTGTCAGGCACTGTGAGCTTGCTGAGGCTTGTGTAGTCACCACGTGGTCTCCAGTCGCCTGATTTTTTTAAAACCATATGTAGAGGCGATGACCATGGGCTATTAGAGGGTCGAATAATCCCGAGTTGTAGCAGTTACTCGAACTCCGCTTTGGCAGCGGTCAGCTTGTCAGGGGACAATTGTCGCGCCTCGCGCGTATGCGGGCCGGTCGTGAGGATGTGGTGAGCAATCCCGTGTCGGATGTCTGGCGTGCAGAGTGATGACTGGCTGATAGCCGGGTAGTCTTGAAGCAGCGTTGCAAACTTGTCGTCAGGTAGGGCGAGTTTCAGTTCGATACAATTGGTTGATGTCGCTTTTTCAGTGACTCGTACTGCGGATTTGCTGTCCAACAGTTGTTTGCGCTCAACGTCGACTACTAACCCGAATTCTATTAAGAGGTCGGCTCCGATGATCGGCTGACGAACATCGGCGACGATGAATGTCCATGGAAGATTTCTGCCCAAACCGAGGTTTGGTAGAAGGAGACGCTGGTCATACGATTTGATGTGTGTTTCGTTTGCCGCTTGCAGATTGACGCCAGTTAAGTTCATGCGGGTACTTGCACTATGAGGTGTAATGACACTCACCTCCGCTCATGTGTCAATCAGGAAACGTAGACGTGTTGGTGAATCATCAATATAGAGAAGGCGACTTACGGCGTGGCCAGCTGCACCCGTCGCGATCACTGGCTGGCCTGCTCTTTTCCAGCCTTAGCTTGACTGGGGTTGGGGAAGGAACACGGCTGCACACAGTGCATGGCGTTAGTACCAAACTGTTTATGGTACTTGCAGAACCCTGTGTGAACAGCCTGACACGAAGCGGTTGCGTCATTGTTTTGTGGATGACATTTTTGCCGTTAAGGGATACGCTGTTCATACGTCGTCTGTATTGAAAGTGTAAGACGTTTGATTGCGTCCTTTAAACGAGCAAAACGTTGGTCCATTGGCGCTTGTGGCGTGTCTGCGGTCACCACATGCACTGGGGCATTGCTTGTTTGACACTCATGTACCTTGTCAGCGGCGAGTGATAATTTCCCTAGGGGTGCGTCGGTGTTCTGTAGGGATACGAAAGACCTGGTGCTAGCAGGCAGGCACTTGATCCATAAGTGTTTTAGCACAGAATCACTGACATTGTTGCCGCCTGCGAGCGTGCGCATATGCCTCAACAGTTACGAAGGTTCTCGATCGCTTAACTCCGTTTCCTGAAGAAGTTGTTGCATGCGCACTTCGTTTGACGTACCGAAGCGTTGTAAGATTGCAGCCTTCAATTCGTCGTAGGGGTTTTCTAATGGTTTTGGATCAAGGACGTCGATCACTTTAGTTGCGACCTCCGTAGGAAGGTTGGCGGTAACCTTAGCGAACTTCATATCCTGTGATTTGATGCGATAGCTCTCAAGATTCAAGATTCAAGATTCAAGATTTATGGTTAAAAAAGCAAGTTGCTGTACAATACCATAGGATATACGTATAAAAAAATTATAAAATAAAATCGTTACTTGTATGATCATGTCCATGTTCTTCATAGGTGGAGCAAAAATAATCCTCAATGGCAACACAGACTGAGGGAAAAGAATCTTTGGATCGACGGTAGTTCCGTGCGTTAAAATTTTATAGACATCAATAGGTAGGGGCCAACGCAGTAGTTCTCAACATAAGGTTTCGTAACCTTTGTTTAAAGATGTGCTCGTTCGATGAGTTAACAATATCTATCGGCAAGCTATTCCACAAGAAGCATACACGAACAGCGAAGAAGTGACGACGACAATTCAATCGTGAGTGTGGGATTTGAAGGGTCAAAGGGTGGCTGCGTGTGGAGACAACCGGACCAAACTTAAAGAGGTTTTTGAGAGGGTGGAATTTGGCGTAGATGATTCGGTATGTCAGAGTGAGGTCGTGTAGGATACGCCTGCGCTCGAGGGTGCACAGTCCTAGTCTGGTCAGTCTCTGCTCAAAGGGTAAATTTTTCAATCCGTTAACCATTTTGGTTGCCTTGTGATAAATTCGTTCGAGGAGCGAGATGTTTTTTTCCATCCATGGCGTCCAAGCTTGTGCAGCGTAGTCAACGACAGGATGTGTGTAAGTGTTTAGTAATTTCGCGAGTGAGTGTGGTGGGAAACGTCCGAAAATGCGTTTCAGTAAACCTAGCAAGCTGCACGCAAGCTTGTAGATGGCTTCGCACTGTAAGCTGTTCTTCAAAGTGCCAGACACCAAGATTCCGAGGTCTTTTTGTGATGTACTCCATTCAAGCGGGTGGCTGCCAAGTGTGTAGGTAAAGGGAAAGGGTTTTCCGACTTGTAACATTTTGCACTTGCGGATATTAAGTGGCAGTTTGTTTAGGATTGACCACTGGTGCAGCTTATTCAAATCACCTTGCAAAACTTGACAGTCCTCGATGGAGTTGACCTTCGTCCAGATTTTTACATCATCTGCGAATAAAACAAGCTTACATGCTAGTAATTTCGGTAGAAACAGTATCGGACCGAGAACTGAAACCTGAGGGACTCCGCTCGTGGCTTCAATTGTTCGAGAAGTTTCACTATCTATTCTGACTTTTACTTTGCGTCCAGACAGGTAACTTGTGAACCATGTTAGTAGGTTTCCGATGACGCCAACATTCTGTAGCTTCTGAAGCAGTAATGAGTGATTCACTCTGTCGAATGCTTTAGATATATCTAAGTAACCGGCATGAACGGAACCCCCTTGGTCTAGTGCTTGCGTCCAGTCATTTAGAGTCGTGAGCAAATTAGACAGGCATGAATATGTTTTCCTAAATCCGTGTTGTGTGAAAGTTATTAGCTGATGGTTCTCGAGATGTTCAACAAGTCGTTCACACACCAGGCGTTTCAAAATTTTAGAAACCGCTGAAAGAAGCGTCACGGGGCGGTAATTCGCCGGATCAGAACGACTGCCCCCTTTGTAGATTGGTGTGATAACACCGGTTTTCCATTGAGTTGGTACGGTTCCCGTATTCCATGAGTGCCTGAATAGACCACTTAGTGGGCCACAAAGCTCCAGCTCGCATGACTTCAGAACAGCGGGTGTTATTCCATCATCTCCTGGTGATTTGCGAACGTTCAGTCCGCGTAAATGTTTTCGCACAACCGTAGGATTTACCTCGATGTTGCTAAGGCATTCGACTTGTAGTGGGTGCGGCAAAGACGTCAGCGTTGACACGTACTTTGGACAAAATACTTGCGCATAAAATGATATTAGGGCATCAGCTGTATCCTTGACATTATCAGTCAGTCCGTTCTCTGTCTGGATAGGAAATACACCTGGCTTAACCTTGGTCGCGGCGTTTACGATGGTGTACAGCAACTTAGGATGTCGTTCCATCTGGTCGATCAGCTTCCAATGGTGATATTGCTTGTCTTCTCGAATTCGGGACGTTACCTTGTTACGAAAACTACGAAAGTGTTCCCAGGATGCGTCTGTTCGTATTATTTTGTGTGCAGCCCATGCGGAATTTCGCATGGCTATCCACTTCCGAGTGCGGCTTCAAAGTTTGAAGCAAAATGTTCTTGATTTCCTTTTGGGAACACAGGTAGAATTGTCGTCTAGTTTTGTACCGATATAACTTAACAGACTAGAACAATGAGTATCTGCATTCGTAAGATCGAGATGTTTTTCCTCCATAATCGTAATGGCACCGCGAAGGCCGAAGTAATTGACTCTCCTGATGAACTTAACGTCGCCCGACGCCCTTCGGGCGTTGCACACGAATTCGAAGGACAACACAAGATGGTCACTTAGCCCCAAAGGACTATGATACTGCACTGACTCCACTGCTGTTGCTTCGGAGGTTAAAACCAGATCTAGAATTGACGATTCATTGAGGCCCCTTTGTCGAGTGAATGAATGGACATGGTTGTATAGGGGAGTGAAAGGGATAATCTCACGGAATTTGTACTCAAGGGATTGCTGAGTATGCACACTTTTGGTGTAGAGATGTGGGAGGTTAAAATCACCCATTATTAACAGTTGGCATCCTCTAAGATTTCCAGCGTTGCGCATCATTTGTAACAACTTTTCATTTTGGGCATCGGAAGAGTTGGGCGAGCGGTAGATCACACCAAGTGTACAGTTCTCTCCAGTTTCCAATCGAAGGCTACACCACATGGTGTCCTCTAGCTCAAACCTTGTGTCAGGTACAGTTGTGCATTGAAGACGTTCGTTATAATACAAAGCAACTCCACCACCTGATCTTGAACGGTCTCGTCGAAGTAGGATCATGTTGGGAAGTGCCAGCTCGCAATCGTTCACCTGATCGTAAAACCATGTTTCGGTAACAGCAATGATGTCAGCAGAAAACTGAGCGTTAAAGTGAGACAATTCGGCGTTTTTGTTCCGCAAGCACTGTGCATTTGTGTATAGGCATTTAACAGTGGTTTTCGTGTGTAGCGAGCCTATGCGGATGATGTTTGTATGTCCGACCCCCTGAGAGCCGGACCATGATGTACTCGTCCGACTCGGTTTGAGCCGGACCCACTACGTTTTTTGATGTATTGGTTGCTTCCGTTTCGGTGGGAACGCTACCGTCTACCGCCCCCAGCCGCGAGTGTGTCTCACTCATTGGTTTGGGTGGGCTAAGTCTAACATCCTTGGGTAGTGTTCGTTTCTTTTTTGTCCATTCCGACCTTACTATTTCAGCCATAGCGCTGGTCAAGAACGTAATCTTCAGAGGTTTCGGTCCTTCCCCCTTGTATTCTGGCGAAAAAGGAACTCGAAAAGTGTCCACAACAACGGCATTAGAAATATCGAGAGAACACGCAATGTAGCGCCATTGTTTGACGTCGTGCTCTACCGTTTCCTGATTCGATGCTTTAGAAGTATTTTCTGGTACACCCAGTAGAACTATACTTCGCGATACCGTTTGTTCCCTGTCGTTCAAGCTGCCCTTCCTTTCCCACCATGGTACATCGGGATATATGCGGCAGTTTGAGTCGGAATCTGACTTGAGTAGGTATGCATTCAGCAATACGTTCTCGATATCAGCCTCGCATTTTAGTGTTACCTTGAGCAAGCGAGGTTTACCAATATGAGGTGAAGATGAATGGCGGGTTAGACGAGTCACCTTTTCTGCGTTTACATGTTCAATTTTCATTAGGTGACAAAGTTCAGACCATTTATCGACATCATGTTCCTGTTTGCTATCAAACAGGCTTTCTTGGGACTCGCTGACATTCGTACATATCACGTTCAGCGTGTATGGGGTGTTCTTTTTTCGTATCGGAAAGTCAGGCGTTTTAGAATTAAAAACCTTTGTGGCTTGACTTTGTGAGTCGGGTACAGCAGTTTTGGAGTGTACAGCTGAGGTCGACCGTAACAGCATATCTATGTAAGAATTTCCTACTTCTGTGGTCGTTTTATCTGATTCCAAAACGGGAATAACCCTGCTTTTTTGCTTTTTTGGCACACGAATAGCCTTAGTCTCAGATTCCTTCAATGGTGGTTCCGAAATCGATGTATTGATATGATGGTTTACATCAGTGATCACTTGCGTACTCACATGATTTACCAACATTTCTTCCACACGTCGAATGCCCAACTCCAAACCGGCCATTCTATTTTCTATTTTGGATCCAAAAGTATCGTTATAGTGCAATGATTTAGCTCTGCAACGAACACAGACATAGCATGCACCTGGAACCATTTCATTATTCAATAATGCTATCGAGTCATGGGCTACAGTACGGTCGCATTTACCATGGATTTTACCCATACACAGAAAACACGTTATTACTTTACGCGCCATGGGACTCACCGGTTGTTCGCATGCTTTGCACGTGACTTCGGGACAATTCTGCGTGTCGGGATTCGTCCAATCAGCTGGGCCGGCCGTGACCATTTTTGCGTTCGCCGGATCCAGGCCCTTAGCAATGAGGTCAAGTTGGTCCGATGTCGCTGTTTGATCGATCGATTTTTCAGTCCGTATGTTGGTTCTCGTGATGCGGTGAAACATGTTGGTAGCCTGAATTGGGTTGTTCGGCTGTGTGACGGGTTTTTGTTCGAAGGGTCGAGGTGGCTGTTTTGAAACACGTGATTTCGTCATGTTGCAAATAATCCAATATAACTCGTTAACTACACAAGCTAGAACACAGAAATAAGTATCAAAATTCGTAGCTCGACGCGATCTTTGCAATGATAGCAAAAACCGTAGAATAGTTAGCGATTGAAAAAAGTTTGCGTGCGTGAGCAAACTGTGAAATTTACGCCGATATGATAACTTTGCTGCTAATCCGTTGACAAGAGCAAAACAAATAAATTCCGAAAGATATGATTGAAAGTAGCACAAAATTCTTGGAATGAGAGAAATCCAAGCAGATTCGGCGAAGATATGAGCAGAAGTGTCAGAGCAATAAAAAATGCGA